>PVHP010020447.1:8214-30741 GCA_004024765.1 Zapus hudsonius | reverse complement strand
TGCCACAGCACTGCAAACAGCGGCAGGAAGGTGTGCCAAACACTGGCAAGGGGAAGCTGGCTTATAACCCCATAAGCCTGCCCCCGACAACACAGCTTCATCGAGGTTGTAAAACCCAAACTGCCATCAGCTGAGGATCGATCTATCAGAACACATTCAATTGTTTGTGGGGGACACCTGGATCAAACCATGACAACACCCATGCTGGCACCAAAGAGAGATGGCCACTTAATAGTTATTATTGTCATTGATTGAAGACCAAATGAATGCAGACATATGAACTGACATTGTTCGCCATGAATGTGCAAATTCTGGAGCTTCCTTTACTTAGGAAAGACTTCTATGTCCCATGTGGAAAAGGCTACGGAATTCTGGAGCACTGACTCATTTGTGCTCAGTGATTTGAGAACTATGGAGACACTGCTGTTTGTAGTCTAGCACTGCGTTTGGGGGTGGGGTGGTGGCTCAGATGGGTCCAAGAGGGACAAGGTCATGACTGACTGGTGCTCTAGGTGCAATGAAATCTCCACACCTCCTTGGCTTGCTTTCTCTTACACACACACCAACACAGCACACATACATCAACACACCACTCCTAAGCTCTGGATTTAAAGAACTCTAGGCTGGACAGTGATGGGGAATCTTCTGGAAACTGCAGAGACCAGCTTAGATGGGATGTCAGGGAAGTGGGCACATCAGCTCCTGGAATGAATTGAAAATAAGAGCCTGGGCACTGAGGCACCTACAAAGAAAGCTGCAGAGAGACCCAGTGAGACAAACCTCCCTTCCCTTCAGCTGTCTACCTGGAACACATGGTGGGGGCAGGCTCCAGGAAGGTGGAGCCTGCCAAGCCCTGGGGGAATCTGAAAGCAAGGCATTCTGGGTAGAATGCTGAGGTTGTGATAACAGGCTCCTCCTGGTGGGTTCACAGGGTGTGTGTGCTTGAGAGAGAGACAGAAAAGCCACTTGTCTCCTGTGCACATCCTTAACTCTTAAAACAGGGCGTGGGACAGTGAGGAGCCCAGGAAAGTAGTTCCAATGCTCTGACCCTTCAAGAGTGACAACAAGAAGGGGAGGGGCCTAGAGAATGGACTAATTACACCTACCCAGCGACAAATCACTCAGAAAACATAAATACCTTTTTCAAGGACACTCCTCCACTAACGATGCTAAAGTGTTTTTCTTTCAGACCCCAGCAAGAAAAATCCAAGGGATGAAACAAACTTCGCTTATTTTAGTTTCTACTCAATTACCTGTTAATGGAAAAAATCTGGCACCAGCCGTAATGAGGCGGCATGAGCTCACTGCGCGGGGTCGGCTGTCAGGCAAGGCTGCAACAAGCCCGGCCTTTATCTGCTTGTCTATAACCCTTTTCAAGGGCTGTCACGGAGCCCACCGGAGCAGGCGGGAGAGGAGGAACTTGGAACCCGCTCCAGGCCTCCGAGGCCCTCTGGGAAAAGGAAAATTGTTGTTGGCAAGTCTGCCTGGCTCCAGAAATTGATCCAGTGCCCCCCACTTGCCTGAGCAGCAGCAGCAGACAGAGCTAAGAATTCTGTTATAATTAAATAACAGTGCTGATTGGTTGCTGGAGGTGGTCTAGAAACTGGGGTTTAAAGGCAGAGAGAACAACCGTTACTATTCATAGGAAAAGCCCAGAGTCTTAAAAAAATCCATCTGTTTCATTCCCAAATTTAGGCCAAAAAATGCTCACTTGCTGTCTTTAAAAATACCACCTGCTTTGCGACGTTGTATAATGTACCATTATATAAGGGGCAGGGGTTAAGGGGAGGGCTGAGCAGGAGAGGATGTGGCGTGGTAAGTAGAGCCCCCTTTTTCAGAAAACAGCCTTACAGAGCCCCAGCCATTCTCTCCAAAGGCAACACCCTCACCTCAGAGGCCCAACACCAGCCGAAGGCACTGAGAGTCTTACAAGTGTCACCCCAGGGAGCTGCAGTCGGGGGTCCCCAGACGCCTGGCCCTGGTCAGTAAGGATACCCACTCTGTTCCCTCCCATCTGGCTTCAAGGACTGGCTATTGGTTATGTCAACCAAGGCTGGCCTGGGCTGTGATAGTAACTCACAGGCTACCTCAGCTGGGCTGCAGAGTGAGGCTAAAGCTCCTGAAACCTATTAGCCAGGCCACTACGCACCATCCTAACCCTAGAGCGTGGTAGCCATGGGACACACGGACTCACATGTGACAGCCCTGTTTTTCCCAAGAGGACCAGTGTCCCAGTCTGGCCTGACTCTGAGAGGCATTTCCCAAGACTTGGAGAAACACTGGGACTTGGATTCTTCATATAATTTTATTTCTTTTTAAAGAGAAATGTGTGTGTGTGTGTGTGTGTGTGTGTGTGAGAGAGAGAGAGAGAGAGAGAGAGAGAGAGAGAGAGAGAGAGAGAGAATGGGCACATCAGGGCCTCCAGCAGCTGTAAATAAATTCCAAATGTATGTGCCACTTTGTGCCTCTGGTTTTACTTGGGTACTGGGAGACTGAACCCTGGTCATTAGCCTTTGTAGGAAAAGTGCCTACACTGAGGCAGCCCCATCATAATGGTTCTTACTCATAGTGAGTAACAAAAAAGCAAACAAACAACTTGTCCCTAGAGTCCTAGGCCTTATTGGAACCCCAGATCTGCCATGTTTGGGCTGCCCCATCCTGAGCACATCCCTTGGCTCTTCCCATGGTGATGGGGACAAGATTGGCATTCTAGTGCCACAGCCAAGAGTGATATAAGGCCTGCTGTTCTGGATGTCTGAGCCCAGTGAAGCCTGTCACCCCAGGGGCACCAGGAACAGAGGGCTACAGGGTCTCTGGCAACATCTCACTGGAGCTCTCCATTGCACTGGAGTCCCCAGGCCTCAGCACTCAGGGGTCAACACTTGGAGCCGGAAGCAGGAGTAAGTCTCCACATCAAAGGAAGCCAGTGGAGAATACAAGACAGCAGATATGAGCAGAAGGATCCCTGGTCTGGATTTTAACCTAGACCTTGCTGGGTGGCTTCAGTAAAGACACCCCGGGGCCCTTTCTCTGAGCTTCAGTTTGCTTTGGCTCATCTTTCTTGCTTTACTCTGTTGAGAACAGGTCTGATAGCCTCTTGGACTCCCTACCCAAAAGGCTGGGATTAACGTTTTTCTCTTCCTCCTTTCTTCTTCTTTGAAGACAGAGTCTCAGGTAGCCAAAGCTAGCCCAATTCTGTATATAACTGAAGGCTGAACTTCTCATTCCCCTGTCTCTACCTCCCAGGTGTGGAGAGTATAGGCATATGACATCACACCCAGTTTATACAGTGCTGAGAATTGAACCCAGGACATCACGCATGTACCAACTGAGCCATATCCCCCAGCTCCCTCAGGTTCATTTCTATCATTTCTGAGGCCTCAAGGGGTGGGTGGAGGACTGCAGAAATGGAGGCCCAGGAACTGAGTTCCCTGAATACCTCAACACCAAGGGGCAGCTATAATGTCCAGGACTTCCCATTCCTCTCCCTCCCCTCAACCCTTGTACTCTATAAAGCAAAGAGACACCAGGATGATTTCTAGCAGGGTTATCTGAAGGTTATTAATAGAAACTGAATCTGTACGTTATTCTTAGAGACTATTCCCGAAGCCTCACTCCATCTGCTTATTTTGCTACAAATTTCCTACCACACTTAGTCTCATCAAACCAATAAACAGCGGAGAAGGGAGTGCGCAGCACAGAGCTTGTTTTATTGAAGTGGCAACTGTTACTATTTGCAGTCCAGTGGAAGTCAGCACTGCTTACCTTGGATTGGGCTTCATTCTGTAAATCATGTGACTCGGGGGTGGGAAAGGTTTCTATCCTGACAACCTGGCAACTCCCTCTTTGGACCTCACTTCATAGACCACAAGGCAGGCACAGCCATAGGATTTGATGACTTGTTCTAAACAACACAACAACCTGGAGGCTTTCTGCTCCCCTCACCCATGAAATGTCACCTGCAGCTTTCTGACAGAATGGAGCAGGCATATTCTATCAGAAAAATCATGTCATTCAACTCACTCAATTCATCCTGCTATTTATCTACGCTAATGTTGATGGACAATTAGCTTGTACCCAGTTTTTAGCCATTAGCTACAATGGCCACGTAGTAAAGCTAAGCATATGTCAGTTGGCCATGTGTGTGTCGTGCTCTGTGTGTGTGTGTGTGTGTGTGTGTGTGTGTGTGTGTGTGTGTGTGTTAGTGTTAGCAGGTCCCAATTCTTTGAATTTTGCTTTTCTTTTGATTTTCAAGAAATCTTTTTTCCTTCTTGATCTTAGGCCTTTGTCACATGACGTCACATGCATTGGCTTGCCTTTGGCTCTTTAAATGACTGTACTAATTTGTTCTTTAGCAAATTAAGAATAGAAAGGGTTTTATTTATTTGTTTATTTATTTTACTTGATAACATGTCAACATGTTATCATACATCTGCCCCTCTACTCACGGTGACAGAGTGATTGCTCTTCTGGAGTTCAGGAAAAGATAAGAGAGCCGGTATTTCCTCTCCTACCAGTCAACATCCAATCAAGGTTCTTTGCCAGAGAAAGACTTGAAATCCCTAAACTTCAGTTACTCGCATGTTAAATAGGAACAGTAATGATCCATACTATCTTACAGGAGTGTGCTGTTGTTACATAAGGTGCAAAAGGTGATTTGTGCAATGCCTAGCAGATTATATTTTTTCTGTGTCTAGTGATTCCTCCCTTCATAGAATTATACAATCATGATGTCCTTTGCCATTTGACCTCATTGCTTCTTTTTAAAAAATATTTAATTTATTCATTTTCAAGCAGAGAGATACAGAGGGGGGGAGAGAGGGAGAGAACACCAGGGCCACCACCTTGTGGGTCTGGCTTATGTGGGTCCTGGGGAATTGAACCCAGGGCCTTAGGCACTGGAGGCAAGTGCCTTAACTGCTGAGCCATCTCTCCAGCCCTCATTGCTTCTTAAACTATGGGCAGCATATGCTTTGTCACCTTGCTGACGTGTCATTGGACCATATGTATTGGCCAATGGAAAGCTGGCAGTCATAACAATTGGACAGTTTCAAACTGAGTCCTTAAGAGGACTTATATTTCTGTCTTAACTTTAAGAAGATACTCTGAGGAGGCACAATATCAAATAAAGAGACACACTGAGCAGATCTGAGCCCAGATTATCCTGGATGCAACCTCAACTAATTCCTATAGAGTTCCAGCCAACTCATAGACCTAAAAGGAAGAAGCCGAAACACTTGCTCTTGTAAATCTCTGAGGTTTGGGATAGCGTATTAGATAGCATTAGTGCAGAACTAGCTGACAAATACACTTGATGTATAGTTAGTGCTTAATTAACAGTACTTAGTTCATTTGAGCCTGTTTCCTCATCTGAAAATAGGAAATACAGCTCCAGCATAGAGCTGGTAGAGAGATTAAGGTAGCATGGATGTATGCAAATGGTTATATTTCCAAAGACATTTTCCAAGGAATACTAATTTGGAAAGAATTTAACAGGCATCTTCCTCTTTAAAAAGATCCTCTATGGTCAGGGCTGAAGCGATGGCTCAGCAGTTAAAGGTGCTTGCTTGCAAAGCCTGTGTTGTAGTCAACTTTCTAGTTGCTGCGTAGAAAGGACCCAAGCAAAAGCGGCTTTGTGGAGGAATGGGTTTATTAGGCTTACAGACTCCAGGGGAGACTCCATCCTGGCAGGGAAAACGATGGCATGAGCAAAGGGGTGGATATCACCTCTGTCACAGCACTGCAAATGATGACAGGAAGGTGTGCCAAACACTGGCAAGGGGAAGCTGGCTTATAACCCCTAAGCCCGCCCCCAACAACAGAGCTCCAGAGAGGTTCTAATTCCCAAACTGCCATCAGCTGGGGATCGAGCATTCGGAACACATTGATTTGTTTGTGGGGGACACCTGGATCAAACCATGACAGTCTGCTAGCCCAGTACCCATGTAAAGTGCATCACGCATCTGGAGTTCATGTGCAGTGGCAAGAAGAGCTGGCACAGCCATTCATACGCTCACTCAATGCTTGCAAATAAATTTATAAATAAAATTATCTTCTTACAAAGAATGGGAGCTCAAACACAGATCTTCTGTGGTCAATTACACTTGGAGAAATATTGGACAAGTGAAAGAGAGCCTGGTCAATGCAGCTGGAAAAACAGACAGAGTAGGAACTGTACCGAGAGAGTCCACTGAGTAGGACTAAGGCACCAATGAACCTATTTGGAGAAAGGCCGGTAGAATACACTTAGTGAGATGCCTCTCCATAAACTTTGTTTTAAACTATAGTTTATACACATGGATGATGCATTTTATATATTAAAAATTATTGTCCTCCATATATTACAGCTGTTGTTCAGACTTGGCTTTTACACTTTCCCTCTCTAACCATAGAAAGAGAGATTTTACACAATGTAACTAACATACACATTCAACAATAGACTATTTTCATTAAGGCTGGCCTTGGTTCATTAAATTGATCTCCTGACACCTTCAATGGGTCACAACCCATTCTGAAAAAAACACTAGATAATGTGAATATACAATAGTGCAAAATATATTCACACATTCTTAATTTTCTTCCAATTCTAGAATTCTTTACTTTTAGTGCTGAGTCCAAAATGGCTCAATCTAAACAATTCTGAACCGTCTTTGTTGTTATTACTACATATGCAGAAACCAGGATGAGAAAACCAAACGAAAAGAGAATAACTCATGCACAGTCAGGCACTCCTGTGGTGGTCTCACCCAAAATCTCTCAAGAGCATGTCTCAAATTAGCCCCGTCCTCCGGCTGCAAGCCGAGTCCTCGACAAGGACTCACCTGCCTGTGTCTTCATCGTCAATCACACATGGCACTCAGCTGGCAGTTTCTGAGTGAGGCTGCCCAGTTCAAACCTTATGCTTGCTGTTTCTCAGATAGGTCCTTTCTAGAAACCCACTACATTTTTCACTTTTATAAAATGATCAGAAAAGCAACTGCTATCTCTATGAAGGTTAATGAGAAAAGCAGGGAGAGTTTCTGGCACTTTCCCTTTTATTGCCCTTTGGTAAAGGTGTGTCCTCTAAGGTGGTACAGGATTGAGCTCAGAGGGGAGAAGGGAAATCACGTTCACTTCATTCACACACATACCAGTGCCTAGAACCACACCTGGCACAAGAAATTAGCGCTGAATGAATGAACTGCTGGACCTTACCAGTGCTGCCTGTCAGAGTTGTGCTAGACCTTCGAGCAAGCCTCTTGCACTGCCCTTGGCTGAGGAATGGTCACCCAGACTCGTGGTGGGAGATGAAGACGCCAAACTCAAGCAGGCAATGCATAGTCTAGTCTATGGCTCAGTTCCTTAGTGACCCCAGTTCTGGTCTATGGCACTTGTCTCAGGCACCATTCACAAGAGACCTTTAAGCTACATTTGAATTACATAAATCACATAAAGCACTAGCCAGGAATGTGTATCTCTAAAAAGTGAACATCATTTCTAGAGGACCATTAAGTTTTGGGCCATGTCCCTGGGCCACATGCATGTGCCTTCTTTGATTCTCCAGCGAGAATATGAAGCATTAGAATTGCAGGATCCCAGAGAAATAATGAAGCCAGAGCTGGGGATGGAGTGCAGTTTGTAGAGTGCTTGCAGAGCATGTACAAAGCCCCGGGTTTGGTTTAAACAGGGCACGATATACACACCTGCAATTGCAGCAGGAGGATCAGAAGTTCAAGGTAGAGGCTGAGACACAGGCTCAGAGGGAAAAGTACTTGCTGTGCAAACATAAGAACCTGGGATCAGATCCCAGGCACTCACCTGAAAATGCCAGGTATGGTGATTCATGCCTGTCATCTCAGCCCTGGGGATGCTCATCCAGTCAGATTCCTAAGGGCTTGTTGGCTAATTAGTCTAGCCTAACAGGTGAGTTCTAGGTTACATGACAAACTATCAAAAATATGGTAGAGAGCAATTGAGGAAGATACTGAACTCTGGTCTCCACACATAGGTGCATACATGTTCCTGTGCAACTGCATACATGTGCACCTACACACACATGCACACACATGAATTACACACATGTACACCACACATACATACACACTAAAAAAAGTTTAAGGTTATCCTTGAACCCATAGTAAAATTGAAACCAGCCTGGGCTACAGTGAGGTTCAATCTTTACAGATAAAGGCATAGATGACTGGCTTTTGGGTTTTGTGATCATAATAAACACTTATGATTGTCATTCCAGGCATTCTGCACCCAGGCCTTGCAAGGATCTGGAAATTGAACAGCACTGTCCCCATGGGACTGAAGAAACGGGATGCAGAAGGATGAGGGAAGAGGCCAAGGACAGTGAGTCAGATGGGAGATGCTCCAAGCTCAGGTGCTCCTTGGCGTCCAGCTGCTTCCTCTCTTATTATCACGTGTCCCCGGATGAAAGGCCTTATATACATAGAGCCATATCATCACACTTGGAAATGCCTGCCTATGCCAAAGACCACAGCAATGGTGGAACAGCTACTTAGGGCCAGCAATTGTCCCCATATCAGCAAAATGGACTGAGTGATGGTCTCCCAAAATATATGCCCATATCATGAGGCACAATGAGCACGCCTGTAATCCCAGCACTCCCAAAGCTGAGCGAGGAAGACTGGAGCAAGTTAGAGGTAGCCAGCATGAGCATATAGTAAGTCCTAGAACAACCAGGGGTATATACCAAGACCTTGTCTCAACACACACACACACACACACACACACACACACACACACACACACACACACGGAATACACCAAGACCTTGTCTCAAAACACACACTAGAAATCCCAGAATTTGTATTCTTTTACATGACAAAAGGCGTGACCAAGGCTATAAAGAGAATGGCATGTCCAGGATTATCAAGTGGGACGAAATATAATCACGTGCATCCTTACAAGACACGCAGAGCTCATATGGGGACAGACACAGAAGAAAAGACGTGAAAATGGAGGCAGAGAGAGTTTGGGGACAGACAGACATGGCTTAGAGGGCAAGAGTTACATTCTCCTTGATGTTGCCTCTGAATCTCTTAGTAACAAAACCCCCCAGGATGCATTCTTAGGGTAGAATCAGAAGGTGTTCAATTTAGAGAAGAGCTTAAGGTAGGAAGACATCAAATAGAGATCATGGGGTGGTGAAGGACAGGACTTGGCCCAGCATTTGGGACTAGGGTATGCATGGCCTAGAACAAGACATACTGGGAGGAAAGAAGTTCCATATTTGGGAGAAGAAAGATCTTCCCAGTATTGATCAAACATTGTATGCTAATAAAAACACCCACGATGAGCCCAGGACCCTCACGCATAGCAACAGGAAAGCACATTCCTGTCCTTTTGGGGCTTCCAGAGAAAGAAAGGGGTTTCAACTGGAGCGACGCCCGCCACCCCCCGGGGATGTTTGGCAATGTCTAGAGACAGTTGTTTGCCCTGGTGGTCAGGAGAAGGTAATGCGGGGGGTGCTGCTAGTGGGTAGAAGACAGGGTGTTAATAAACATTTTATAATGCACAATACCTCACAACTAAGAATAAGCAACTCGAAAAAGTCAATGATGCTGAGCTTAGGAAACGACTTCAGAGTAGATAGCACCCATTGGTGCAGAACCCACTCATTGTGAGCTTAAGTGGAGCAGTGTGTGCATGTGGGGGGGCTGCAAGACTACACTGAGGCCCCATCATCACTGGATGCGGGCCATCGAGAAAGGGGTGTGTGCAAGGAGACCTGGGACATGATAGGGAGCCACCAGGCAGGAAAAGCAACAAGGTTTACAGGGAGCTTAGCTCTGGAGGGACCTAGAATTCTGGAAAGTGAGTCTATGGGGAGCCAGGGGAGAAGAGCAGGTAAGTGAAGAAAAATGTTCTCGTCACCTGTGTCAAAGACAAGGCCAGCTGTATCATGTGAGGGTTTAACTTGGTGTTGAGAACGTGGCTTGAAGTCAGTTCTCCATTGAAGTCTCAGTTCTATCATCTGCCAAGTATGGCCTTCAACAAGATGTACGTTGTGGTTCTCAATCTATTTTTAGCCAAATAAGGCAGACAGCAGTGGGAGAGCTCGAATTCGGGAGGCGGTGGTGGTGGTGTTAGGATTAATGAACAAAAAGCACATGGACTACTCAGGTGCCACCAGTAACACAGTGTGTTCTCAAAGGTCACTCTGGGCCCAGTGTGGTAGGGAAGGACAGCCAGGAGCAGTCCTTACCAGTACAAAACACAGGAAAATAAACTACCAAAGTTTCACAACAAAAACAAGTTCTAGCAAGTGTCAAAGAGCCTGAAACCCCTTCTTAGAGCAGCAGCGCTGTTGTTCAATATCAACGGCTTTTGGGACTGCTGAAATCGTCACCCTCTGAAGGTACAGATGTCTGAGACACACAGACGATGATGTACACATTGGTTCACCATGCCAGCGAGGGAAGACACATCTAGGTGACCTCAGGGAGATCTTCACTGAAGCCCTCCACAGTGACAATGACGAGCTTGCACTCATGTCTGTGAACAGCTGGGAACGTGGATCCCGCATGCAGAAAGACTCTGTCTTTACACAGTTGTATGAATCAGTTTTCTAAGAAGCTGCTTGTTCAATGATGGCCCTGCTAGAGGACCCTTACACTGTGCCTCTCACTCAGGCAGCTCCAGGAAAGAAGTGAGGACACACCACGGTCAGGATCTGTCAGCACTATCCACACAGGCCCTGCAGTGCACTCTGGGTGTAGCAGGTGTAGTTTGCCAGAATTAAATCCTTTCTGCCCCACATTGCAGGTTGGGTATATGTGTGTGGCTTTGATGGCCAAACCAGTGTCCTTGGCTCTGCTCACTTCAAAACAGGACACTAGCCAGGCACATGGAGCACACCACATGGGTGTCAAGGATGGGGGAGGGGAGCCAAGAGGTCAAACCATTTTTTAGTGTCTAATTACCTACCACCCACCACCACTAGCCCCCACCAGGAGCATCCAGAGAGATAAAACCCCCATCGACAGAAGCAACTGACCAGCCTTTCTCTGCACATACTAAGTTGCTTTTATTAATCCAGAACGGCATGCTACGGATACTGTACAGCATGAACATTTATTCATTACAAAAAATGGCTTCCAAACCATTAAAAATGAACTTGGAATAAGAGCATAAAACAGAACAGTAACATCACAACTGTTAGGAAACATTCAAAGTATTCACAAAAAAAAATGTTATAGTTATCATTTTAATAAACCAGAGAAAACCGGAGACAGTTTTACAATCGCGTCATGTCAACTACAGTGGCACTGAATGGACAGGATTAGCTTTATACAGCATTTTGCAACATCAACATGCCGAGGTTTGCTTATTTTTAAAGTTCGCTACCTAACTCGTATGTCATATGCGTACATAAAAGCGGCAGCTGGATTTTCATTTGAGAGTCATCTAATATACAGAATTTTGGCCCTTAAGGGTTTAGACCTCTTCATTTAAAATGCTTTCCGGACAGTCTGCTACCAAACACATTTTGTTATAGGTGACATTAAAACTACATACAAATAAGTCTACCTATGGAACATCACAGCAAAACATGATGAACAGAAAGTACAGCATCAAAAAGAGGGAGTAAGCGAAAGTCACTGAGAATTTTGGCACATAGTTTGCACACGGTCAGTCCATGTCCTAAAAGCACAGGGCATCAGACTAGGAGGTCAAGGGCAAAGCAGGGCGGTTCCCACTGTGGCTCGGACAGCGTCACTAAGATTCCCTCTAAGGTTCAAGTCTTGTTTTACATAATGGCTTTTAAAGCAACGTTTGTTAATGCTACCGATCCTTAATGCAACTACAATGTCCATTTGGTGGCATCCGGGTTTCATACGGAAACAACAACAACAACGAAAAAGTCAAAAAGGGAAACAAAAAAATATATACACAGTTTATATATAAACTTAAAAACCTTGTACAAATGAGTTGTTATATATAAGAGGCATATGCTAAAAGGGGAAAAAAACTTTATACAGTTGAGAAAAAGGGAAACATATTTAAAAAGAGACAACATACAGGTACGGACAAGCAAACTCTAAAGCAATAAATACTACTGGTCCAACAGCGCTTTGATTTCATTAATTGTTGAGTAGCGTTCCCCTCCCCCCCAAAAGAACAACACCATGGAACAAGGTATATTAACACATTTTAACCCTTTGTTTCTGTACATTTAAACAATAACAAGTAACATCACAATAAAAGTTGTTTCACAAAGAAGAAGAGGAAAAAAAAAATAATGGCACGGCATTCATTGTGCCCCTGCGGTTTAAAAACCAGATGTAAAACGATTGGTTCGCAAGCTCGTATTTAATACAAATAGTACAGAACCAACTCCTGCTGGAGGGTGCTTCAGAACTGCTCTTTTTTTTTTTCCTTTTTGTTTTTTAATCAGTCTTTTAAAACTAAGCTATCCGAACTACATAACAGTTATGTATATATATATATTTTTTTAACGCTACAAAGACTTTAAACAGCTGTTGATAAAAATTTTGGTAGAATCATGAGGTTCTTCTCTCATCTACATATTTAAAAGGAGAAATTGAAATAAGGATGGGTCAAATATTGACCAATGAACTCGATACACATCAACTCATGTAGCCACGTGGCACAAAATTAATTAAGAGTACAAAACAAAAAGCTTTCCAAGTGGGGGGGGAGGGGCAAACCAAGAACTGGAAGGAGACACTCAGACCAGGCTGGGGAGGTGGGCAAGGCCAGAGCTATTCTAAAGACTTGGTGACAAGGGACAGAGGCTGGGGCTGGGTCCCCACCAGGGAGTTGTGGGAATGTAAGGAAGATGTTGACGGCTGTGCGAGCGATGAGGAGGGGACCATGGGCGGCTGCAGGGCGGCAGGTGGCAGGTCCAGGGCTCCATTGGGACAGAGGGCAGAGGCCTTGCCGTGGGTGGCCTCGGCCAGCAGGATCGCAGGTGGAGGAGGCATGATGGATAGGTGGGCCAGGGGGTCGGGCTTCAGGGACAGCGAGAGTGGCTGTGTCTGCTCAGTCTGTGACTTGGCGTCGTGGGGAGGGGAGCCTAGCAGGTGGGGAGAGGGGGGCGGCGAGTCTAGTAAGCTTCCATCTGAAGAGGGTGGGCTGAGGCAGCTGCCTTCACCTTGTATGTAGCGAACGCACTTTTTTTTTCTCCTAGAAACAGGGGGAAGAGAGTGATCCGTGAATAAAGGGCAGAGACGCCAAGGGAGAGAGTTACCTAGTCCAAGTCGATGTCACCTAATGGGTGTCCCAAAGCAGGGCATGGCTGGTGGCCAGAGAGTCATTAAAGTGATGCCACCAGGCTGTGTGGTTCTTTGTAACCATGGCCCATATCTAAATCTGCTCTAGCTAAGGAGGCACCCTTCTTATATCCTCACCCCTGACCCCCACCAGATGCCCATGGGCCTTTCCCTGTCCAAATGTAAGTGAGCAGGCTGAAGTCACCTGTAGATAGTGGTACAAATTTGCCCGATTTCTTCCAAATTTAGAAAATAGAAACATGACTTCCCTTTCCCAATCTCCTTGCCCACCCTCCCCATCATTCCCCACCAGCCCCCAATGATGTGTGAGTGTATTTAAAAGAGAGAGAGAGCTCCTTCCCCAGCCACCTCTTATCAATATGAAACTCTCGAAATGCTGACTGTTGAGCCCACATAGCTGAAGGCAGCGCTAGCAAGAGGCTAAGGTTTTAACACACCACCACCACCGAGAGGCTGCCGGAGCCCAGAAAGCTTTTGGGCTAGTCTGTTAAGAACCACACCAAATCGAGAGGTCAGAATCAGGTGAGAAGGGAGGGGAGAGGAGGAGGGGGAACAAAAAAATTAAAACAAAACAAACTAAAAAAACAAAACCAACCAAAAAAAAAAAAAAAAAAAAAAAGAGAAAAAAAAAAAAAAAAAAAAAAAAAAAAAAAAAAAAAAAAAAAAAAAAAAAAAAAAAAAAAAAAAAAAAAAAAAAAAAAACAAAAAACGAAAAACAAACAAAAAAAAAAAACCACCAAAAAACAGGTAGAAGAGTAGAAACGAAGGTGGGGGAGGGGAAGAATAAGAAAAACAGAAAATGATTCAAAAGAACGAGAATAACTGGTTGTATGGCCTGCAGGTTGTGGGTTCAATCAGGATTCAAAGTTGAGTTTTAATTTTTTTTTGGGGGGGGGGTTGAGTATATTTATTTTTTTTCCTCTTAAAGATTTGGGGCTTCCCCTCCCCCACCCCTCCTGAGAAGGCTGGAAGGTTGAGGATGGGAGGCAGGGGAACCTTTTCTCTGGTCAATATGCCAAGGCCAGGAAGTGGAGGGCACAGCACAAGCCAGTCACAGAGAAGTGACGACAAGGAAGAAATGGCAGGGGACTATAGCATGGAGCTTCATGGGTTGGGGGTTATTGTGATTAGGGTGTAAACCACCAAGATTAAACCTGTCCTGCACCTTCCCTCTCCATGACTCATTTATGGAAGAAAAGGAATGAGAATTTCAGAGCCTCTCTTGCTAATCATCAAAGGATGAGGTTGAGGGAAATCAACTCAAGAAGTTGGATCTCGAACTTCAAACCTTCCCCACCATGGGATCGCTGATGGGATCGTTCTTGGTAGGAAAGATGATCCTGGGGATCAACCCACTAATGTTATAAAAATAATGCAGATATGAGAATGTGCTCATCCAAGCACATTCTTCAACTATGGCTGGTACTCTCCCTCTGCAACCCACTGTGTGAGCACTGGTCAGTTTTCTGCCACTACAGAGCCATCAAGATACTGCCCACTTGAAGGCCACCACTGTGGGACAGTGTCTATGACCTTTGCAAAGAAGGGACTGTACTGAGTTCCTTCTCTAATCTGAGCCCCAGCGCTGCGTGATCATGGCAGTCAATGCACAAGGCAGGGACTCCATAGGGTGGCAGGAGGGGAGGGAACAAGGCAAGGGTGGAAGGGAGCATGCTCAGTCCGCCCTGCCTTCCAGAGGCTGAGACCCATGGGCCAAGTGGCCTCAGAGTCTGTCTAGAACAGCTCCCTCCCTCCCTGTCTGGTAAGGGTCCTTTCTTTGGGATAACCTGACAGACTATGGGTTCTGTTCCAATCCCAGGAATGAAATGCATACTTCAGCCTCTCCGTTTTAAACCACCTTAGCCTGCAGATCAAAACATGCTCACAAACTAGGATGTCCATGCATTTTGCAAATGGGGGAAGGAAAGGAAGCAAGGGTAGGGAAGGCATAAGCAATACTGTGAGAGCAACAGGGGGAAAGGAGAGAGAAGGGATGGGGGGACAACCAGGAACACGGGGGGGGGGGGGGACAGCACTAAGCGACATTCCAGGCTCTATTAGGGCAGAGTGAGAAGATGGGAAAGCAACTTGGTGGGCTCAAAACAGAATGGTTACAATGTCCTCAAATACCATATAAGTCAGGAGCCCTAACAGCCCCCCTCCCCACCTTCCTTCTTTCCAGAGGCTTGTGGAGCACTGTAAACACAGGACATTAACATCATGGCAGGGTGACACCCCACCCCCCAGCAGGGCTAGCTGAGCAAAGGGCAGCTGGAACAGAAAAATGCTATTGTAGATCCTGTTGATTTTGGTATCTAGCCCAACATAGTCATGGCAAAGTGACGAGGTGGGAAGAGTTGGGGGGAAGGCCTGGCAGCTCCTTCTAGAAGCCCTATACTGAGGCTCAACCCTCCTGACCCAAGTCTGCTCAGGGTGGACTCACACACAGCCATCTCCTAGATGTAGTCTGAAATGAAACTAGGGGTTCTTCCTGGTTCTATTTTGGAAAGGACACCCTCAAATGGACAGCAAAATGAACTTGCTAATGTCCCCAAAAGAGGAAAAAAATGGATGCTGCAACATCTTAAGGGTCCTGAGACCAGCAAGGAAACTGAGGGGGGGGGGGGAAGGTCATGGACTGTTGGATTCTGGTTCCTTCCCAGGGCTCCATGTTACAGAGTCATGCCATATTGCTAAAGCATACAGTGATTACAAAAGTTTCAGGCTAGCTGACCAAAAACTCAACAAAAAAATTTTTGGTAAAAGTATCAAGAAATTTCTGGTCCAAGGAAGACTCCCCGCTATGGCTTTAAGCAAGGTGCAGGGGTCATTTCTGAAGAGAGTGCATTACATCTATCCCGGTCAGTGTCAGTCATAAGTTCCAGGGGATGAAGCAAAAGCCAAGTCTAACTCTGCAGCAACTGATTCTGAAAAAAAACGGATTCATGAGCCATCACTCACCCCCACCTCCCGCCAGCCAGGCACCTGAACCAGCAGAGCCGGCTGTAGTTTCTGAAGGGCCCCTTCTTTGGAGGGACCTCTGGCACCCAGTGTCACCCAGTCTCACAGCCTGGCTTCCATTATCTTCCTACTGGGCACGTGTCAAGTGCAGACTGACTCACCGCCCATAGCAGGTGCTCAGTCTCTGACCTCGCTGGCTCATGCGAATCCAACACCACCACCCTTGGGCATTTTATCATGACTTTTTTTTCTGTGGCCCAGAGAAGGCCCGGTCTGTGGTGTAAGGACTTTGCATGCTGCACTGTCACTGGAAGAGGGGAGGTCTCTCTTGCTGTATGTTTACCTAGAGCCCAAGTCCCTTATTCCTCAGTAGATGGTCCATGAGGCTCCCTGTCAGTGAAGAGCCTCAGGACATTGCTCTCCTTCCACTAGGGTCTGTGTGGTGAGCAACCCCTCGTACTGGCACCAGAGAAGGGGGACCAGAGACACAGCAGACTGTGGGCATGCACGTGATGGGATGAATGTCTGATCTAACGTCTAGACACGGAGCACGGCAAAGGAATGGAGCAGAGGGACACGTGACGCAAGAGGCACTACAAACAGGACGTGTGTGGGGTGTTGAGATACCTACCATCATAATATTCCAAATTCAAAGACTGCTTGGATCAGAACAAAGAAACAACAAAATTTAACCAAAAGTGGTCAGTGAAGGAAAGAAAAGGAGACAGGAACTTGTACATAACCCTCCACCAAGAAGGAAGTACCTACACCTTCCCTGCCAATACCCTGAGGGGGGAAACCTGCAGGCAGATTATGGGGCTCGATTTGGATTCTTCTGGGCTGATCTGATTCTTTTTTTGGGGGGTGGTCCATGCAGAGTCATAAGCAACTTTTCACTCTGCAGGCCTGGCAACGCTGCAGTAAGTGGCTGCAGGTCGCTGCTTGCAGACCGTTAGCTGGTGCATACCATTCAATGCCACGCTTCTTTGTCAGCACTGTAAAACAATGTCAGCTAATGAGCTCCTCCATACAGATATATGGTTTGTCAACACAAAACAACAAAATAGGGAAGGGGGGGGGGAGAAAAGAAAAAAAAAACAACTTTTTAAAAACAGCCTGCCCCCGAGCACTTCTCTGAGCAATTTGACTCTTTCAAGTGCATGGGAATGCTACCGCTGCCAAGTTCAAGTTCCAGCTCATTCACACCTCAGGGAATGGTGGCTGTCTAGGCTCAGAGCACAGGCCACTGAGGCATTCATCGGGCCCAGGATGCTGGCTTTCAAAGGAAAAGCATCAATGCCCATCTTTGTTTATTAAGGACATGGTCTTGGTCCTGTCACCAGGGACATGTTATTCATAAGAGCAGGGATGAAAGAGAACGAGGAAATGGGGAGAGGAACCAGCATGAAATCAGCAAGGAAAATCTGAAGAAGGGGGGTTATTAGTCATTGACGCCAGTGGGGGAAAGTAGAGAGGAATGAGGGCGCAATAAATCGTCCCACTAAGGTAGCAGAAGGACAGAAGGCTTTGATTTGTCCCCAAGGCCTCATAATGGTGATGTACCTGCAGGGTTTGCACCATAAAGTCTGTCGGTCAAGCCCGAACAGTGCCCGACACTTCTTTGGAGTATTTGCATCTGTTAGCATAAGGTAAACATAAAAAAAAAATACAACACAATGGTGGGTCTTGCTCGGCTACTGTCTTCTGAATCACCTTGGTTCTACTTGACAATTTTTTCCTCACCAAGGGCATGAAAGAAAAGGACTGCTATGAGTCAAATGAATTTTAAAAATTCAAATAAAACAATAAAACACACACACACATACACACTAAACAAAACAAAACAAAAGCAACCAGAAATCAAACCAAACCAAACCAAACCAAACAAAAAACAACAATGGAAAATAAACAAAAATAGAGAGAGAAGGAGGGGAGAAGGTGACGTCATTGGCTTCTACCTAGGCCAGGATGAGGATCCTGGGCTGTCACAAGGCAGGGGGTTGGCAAGCAACATTCCCTGGAAGAGGGCACGCTGGGGTCTGAGTGGCAGCCCCGAGGAGGCACACACACTGTTTTACAGTGGCATTTTGGCTAGCAGCAGCGGGCAGACAAGCACACCCTCATGGAGCCCACACACTGGCGGTGTCCCGCTCCCTCGTGTCACCTACGATCCACACACAGAGCTACGAAGCAACAGGCCAGAGGGGGAGAGAACGGAAGAGACCAGCTGCAAACCAGCACAGCGAATCTGGGAGACTATACACACCTGCAGGGGCCGCACCAGTTATTCTGTTGATCAAGGCCAAAGCGCGCTCGGCATTTCTTAGGAGCGCTCAGGTCTGAATGAGTTCAAGAAAGGAGCAAGCAGAGGAGGAAAGGGAGAGAGTGGGAGAAAGGGAGAGAGTGGAAGAGAGGAGAGAGAAAGAGAGATGGGGAGAGGGAAGGGAGGGGGGAGAGAGAGATACAAATAAGAAAAAAATAAAAATAAAAAGGGAATAAATCAATGACCTGGTTACTAATGGCAAAATATTGACTTAAGTTTTTTTTTTTTACTTTCTTTAATTAAAAAAAAAAAGACAAAAATCACATTCTTATTCAACTTGTGACATTAGCTGTGGCAAATAAAGCTGCAGTATCCCTTATTAAGGACTGTCCCAGATTTGGTTCGAGCCGACCAAGGGAAGTTATATAGTAAAGAAGTCATTTTTTTTTTCAATTATTATTATTTTTTCCCTTTTTTTAGTGTTTCAGTTCTGCTTTCCCCTTTTTAAATTTACTCTCTCGATCTTCTTTTTCTTAAAGAAGAAAATAAAGCGAAGGAGGGAATTAAGTTGGTGACATGCTTTCTTCTCCTCTTAGAGAACAACAGTTTTCAAAAGGAAAAAAAAAAAACTACAAATAAAAACAGAACGAAATGAAAACAAAACAGAAAGAAATAAAGAAAAGAAAAAGGTCGTGGGTACTGGGATATTGCAGCTTTTGGAACGGTTTCCCTGTCTTTTTAATCTACTTTCATTAATATCAAGAGAAAGAGATGAGAGTGAGGAGGCTGTGTGGAATGAGCTGTTAGGTGTTAGCGCTCACAGCAGCTGAGAAACAGGCAGGGCAGTAAAATGCTAGCGCATTTGCAAATGGTGAGCAGAAAAGCAAAGGAAGGGACAAATAAAACAAAATCAAACTAAAAGCAAAAGAAGAAAGTAATCATACTGCGCATGCATGCTGGCATGAGAAAACTTAGTAGGAGCAATGGGAAAAAAATGCCATTAGATTAAGGAGGTTTATTACTGAATTCCTTCCATATATTTTTTTTCTTTACCAGTCTCTTTTAAAGAAATACTGCATATTCAATTTGCACAGTTAGTTCAGCTCTAAACCACTGTCATTGCTGCTTAAACAACTGTTATGGAAAAAAAAATAAATAAACAAAACAGAAGTTAAATTAAATTAAAAAAATAAAAAACAACCACAACAAAAGCAACTAACGGGAAAAAAAACATCTACTGAAACACATGAAACCATGTAGATGGTCATTTTAAAGAATGCTCAAATGTCATACGTGTTCAATGTTAATAAAACTATAATGGCAAGAAAAATTAAAAAACAGTTTATCAACTATTTTAATGACTCAAAATGACACCAGCACCTGTAATCGGAGGAAGTGAAAGGCAAGGGTTTAGGAAACATTCGCTGTGTTCTGAAAAATAAGAACAAATTATACAAAGTCTTCAAAATGTTTGTTTGTTTTTAAAAGCCTGGTCTTCTGATATTGCCTATGCAGTATTTCTAATTTCTTCTAGAGAATGACAAACCTCCTTAATTTAAAATGGGTGCAATTTACCACTGTAAAGGCATGCATCAGAACATTCAGGAACAGCCCAGTTAATACCCAGCACTCACACACACCCCCTCTTGGTCCCTAGACCCCTCCTCATCCCTTCTCAGACACATACAAAGTAAGCAGACTATCTAACCCCCCTCCCCCTGGCAGAGGCATGCCTACCGCTGGCTCTCCAGTTACAGGCTTTGCAGTTATTTAAAAACACATTCCGCTAGAATTACAATGTGCTTTTCATGCAACAATGGACGCTATGCTACTAGCTTTAAAAGGGCAGTCGTGAAGCAATTAATTAAAATGCATAAACAAAAACGCTGGCTAAGATGGGCTCCCTCCCCTAATGTCCTGACCTTGAATGTCTCCTGCCTCCCCCAGATGGAAGCCTGACATAGAGCGGCCCTCTAACTACTGCTCTTTGTCAACTGACAACTGTCACTTACCATTGGTCTCGCCTGGCTGCTTGTCCCTTTTCCTCTTTTTCTTCTTTCCCTAGATGAACAGATCAAATGCAGGAAATTAGTTCAAGAAACATACAAGGAAGAAGGCGTGCAGATTCATGTAGAGGGAAAGGCAGAGGAGAGGACTGTCCTATCACACCACCTGCGCCTACCAGCCAAGTCTGTCTAACCTGCCATTTCTGAATCCAAATGTCCCTGGCTGGAGAGACACACAATTCTTAGGAGAAGGTATCAGGGGGTTGGAAAAGAACTCAGGCCTCTGTCAACTCTGACCCACAGCATCTGATGGCATAAAAGACAAGGGGAGGAGGAGGTAAGGACGGTTCAAGGAGATGTGCAGAGCCAGGGCAGGAAGAAGCGTGAGCGGGGGTCAGGCAAACAGAGTCTCAGATGCTTAGAGCTGCCCTGCTTACCCCAATCAACCGTCACTTACGCAGGCCAAAGTGACCCTGTTCTGAGTTAAGAGGATGGTCATGATAAGAGGGGCTTTCCCCCTCCCTTTGAGCCGTATGGTAAGCCTCAGTTTTAAAGATGGGGTGAAGGGCTGGGGAAATGGCTCAGCAGTTAAGGCTCTTGTCTGCAAAGCCCAACAACCTGGGTTCAATTCCCCAGTACCCACATAGAGCTAGAAGCAGCAGTGCATGAATCCAGAGTCCCTCCCTGGGGCACCCATTCTCTCTCTTTCTCTCGTGCAAATAAAAAAAAAAATTTAAAGATGGGGTGGGGAGAAGCAAAATGGAAGAGGAATGATCTCAGCTCTTTTCAAAACTGGGGCTATAGCTCAGAGGTAGAACACTTGCCTAGCATGGACAAAGCCCTAGGTTCTATGTCCAGTACTGCAAAACTACACAGTGGACATCTCTAAGAGAGGGTAAGTGCCTCCTCCTCTGCTCTGATGCAATAATGATGATGTGGCAATAAACCCAATACCAGTCAGAAATGTCATAATTCAAAAATGTATTTACCAATAAACTCCATTGAGAATCAATGACCTAGCTAATGGCTAGCTTCCTTGGAGTACTCAATTGTCACTTCCAACCTCACAGTTTATTTCAGGCAGCTTTAACTGTGCTCAGAGCACTAAAAGTAGCCTACAGGTGGACAAAGTCATCTGACAGGAAGCCTGTTTATGATAAAGCACTGAGGGGCTCCTGTGGTTTGTTGGATACTTCACAGAAAAGGAAGAACAGAATGGATGCATGCATGTTTTCAAACCACCTTTAAGTTGAAAAATTTTAAGTTCAACCACGGCAGGTCAGGAACCATCTGTATAATGTCTACTGTCACACTCATTATAATGGTTAGTTCCTAGCAATTACTGAAATTATGACTCATTATAACACCTAGCTCCTCGTTATAATAGCCACTTCTAATAATAACGGCCAGCATTTGTGAAGCACATACTAAGTCTGCTGGGCATGACTCCAAATGACTTCTCTGCTCCCTGCACAGCATACCCCTTGCCACCATTCCAACGTCAGAGAGAGAAACGGAGGCAGGCAGGGAGGTTAGGTAAGGTAAGGAGGTTAGGCGAGGCCAGGGGGAGAACCCAGGTGCTGTTGGCACTGTGGCCCTCACCCATGGGGCGCTGCTGCTTTCTGTACAATTCTACCCTCCACAACAGCTCTTCTTCGGTACCTCAAGGTGAGATACAGTCATTCACACCCTCCAGCCTGGTTCTCCTGGGTACCCTGGGACAAAGCCCAGGGAGTGGGATGAAGAGGACTGTGGGGGAAGGTCTTCCTTCCCTCATGGCACCAGGACAGCCCATGTGAGGCAACCACCTGGCATGAAGTCAAACCAATGCTCCTACATGCCTGTGTAAGGATTTCTAAATGACGCTTTGCCTACAGGTTCTTATGAGGTGGTAAGGTAGATGGCAAGGAGAGAGGGACACTGATGGGTAACAATCTGGAGGATGTGGCAGGCTCTGAAGGTACCTCAGACAGAGACTCCATAGAAGGCTGAGGCCACCTGTTTCGGGAACCGGCCTGTGTCACTGGGAACA
>PVHP010020446.1:0-30507 GCA_004024765.1 Zapus hudsonius | reverse complement strand
TTTAGGAATTATCAAGAGAAAATGGTCACTTTACATATGAGCCATAAGGACAAAAGAAGTCATCTAGCTGAAATGTACCTGATTTATCTTAATGAGTGAATGTCAAAGATTTAGGCCTATTCCTGGTACAAGTGACACACCGTAAAGCTTCATATACCTCTCTCATGCTTTCTTTGGTTTAGAACATGACAGTTATGACTCATGGTGGCTTCAGCTATGTTGTGCTGAATTCCCACACCCAAACTTGTGAAGAAGAAAATTGACGTCCTACCAAAAAGATGTCACTTTCTTTCTAGGTATGGAGGATTTCCTATGAATACTTTTTGAAAACACAGTAAGCAGGACTATTCAAAACTAAACATTCATACACAGGAAAAAGGTAAAATGATAGAATTGGAAGAAAAAAAATGAAAGGTGAAGTTCCAATGTATTTATTATTCTTGAAGTATCTGACATAGACTAGGAAACCATTCTTCCCTTTTTGTTCAAAGAAATAAAAATTATGGCATTTCTGAAGATCAACACTCGAGCTTGTCATCTTCCCTTCACATGCACACATACACACACACATTTCCATGAATGTGTGGATCTACATATATGGGAACACACATACACATATAAATGTACATGTCATATACCCATGTGCAAAAATAGGCCATAGACTTAAGAATCAATTGTATAAATGACCTAATTTAGCATAAAACATTGCTATGTAAAGCTGTCTAAATAAAAATTATCATTAAAGGTGCATCTATGTTATAAAGCATTTATATGTATCTGCTTATCTTCCTATGATGGCATAGGCATTGAAGGCCAAGGTTTGGAAAAAAAATCTGCCAAGCTTATAATATCCAAAAGCAAGCAGTGTATCTATTTTCCTATCAGACAAAATAGAAGTTAAGATTTAAGTCACTGCTAGAAATGAAAGTGGTCATTTCATAGTACTAATACCTTCAATTTCAAGGAGCACAGAGGAAATTCATATTTGCATGCGTTCAATAACAGAGTTCCAAATCCACCATGAAAGTATAAACAAAAATGAGGGGGATATGAACAAATTCACAATTTTTATAGTAGAATGTAAACATTACCCATTAGTAATCAATAGAAAGTAGAGAAAATTAGCAAAAAAAATGTAGAAGATTCCTAGACTGTTTCAAAGAAATATGACCTAGCAAACACATACGGGGAAATAACATCTTATAATTATGGAATGTACCTGTTTCTCAGAGATATTTAGGAAATTTTTATAACTTAACCACTTAAAACTAAGCCATACTTTAATTTTCTATCATGATAATTTTATGATTAACCTATGTTATCATTATAGTTACATTGATGGGACAAAACATCTGACCAAAAACAGCTGATGGGAGAAAAGGTCTTAATACAACAGTACAACTCAAACAGTACTTATTTAGAGAAGCTCAAATTAACAACTAGCAAAGCATGCTATGAAATGAAACCACAGAAATAAATACGAATGAAATAATATAACAGTAATACTAATCTGATAAAGGGATAAAGTCCTGTTATACCTGTCATAGATATAAATACTATAAGATTGGACCAGATCCAACACATTCCTTGTTGAAAAGATTACCATTTGATCAATAATCCTTCTCAAGACAAGAAAACAGAATGCCCGTATTCCTGTCCCAGGAGTGAAAAAAGATCATAGTTCCAAATGCAACAGAGGTTCCAAAAGATAATGGAAAGATTGTGTGAACAATTTTAGGTCAACTCCTTTGAAAATCTAAATAAAATGGGAAAGTCTTAGAAAGATGTAGCTTAGCAAATCAAAGAGTGAAGGAGCCTGGCTCAGTCAGTAGTCCACAATCTTCACATAGAGAAAAGGGCAGGCACTATGGACTATCGTTATGGAAAAATGATAATAATGGCAAAACATGGTCAGCATTATAAACTATAAATTAAGACACTTAGATGGCATTTTCACTGCTTACAGAGGGTGCCATCAGATTCTGCGATGTTCCAGGTTTTGGGGCTGGGAAGATGCAGATGGTTTCTAGAGAATCATGACACTGTCACCCGAGCACATTTCTGATCTTTGTATCTTACTTAATCCTCAATCGTTCTTTCTTTCCTTTGTGATAGCATTAAAGAACTAAATGCTTGCATCTTGGCACCGTTGCCTTTCTTTGAAGCTCTTGAGCTACAAAGGACCAAAACACTGGCTGACAGGTCTGACTGTGAAGTGTTTCAGGCAACATGTGAGACTTGGAATATAAACAAAGAAAGTCAGATTAGAGAGCCAATTTAGAGCTTTCTAATCTCTGAATGTTAAAACAACATAAGTGATCATGGCGAACCAAGTCTATGTTTGGTATGTGTCATAGTTTGATCCAGGTGTCCCCCACAAACAAATGAGCTGATGGCAATTCGGGAATTAGAACCTCACTAGAGCTGTGTTGTTGGGGCGGGCTTATTAAGGTTATAAACCAGCTTCCCCTTGCCAGTGTTTGGCACACCTTCCTGCCGCTGTTTGCAGTGCTGTGGCAGAGGTGATGTCCAGCCCTCTGCTCATGCCATCGTTTTCCCTGCCAGGATGGAGTCTCCCTTTGAGTCAGTAAGCCAAATAAACCCATTCCTCCACAAGCTGCTTTTGCTTGGGTTCTTTCTGCGCAGCAACTAGAAAGGTGACTACAACAGTATGTTTACATCTACCAAATTTGTTTGTGTGAAGAAATGGCAGAATGAGTTCCTTAAATTAAAAAAAAATTGTGTTGGATACATTTCTTTCTATGCATCTTATTTAATAAAATGCACAAATTTAAATATGTATTTAAGGGATTTCTATTTTTTCCTGTTTCTTTGAATATAATTACTTAAATTATGTAAATTACTTAAAAGTTATTACAGTGATATATTAAAACGGTTAAAGTAATAATTATTATACTAGTGGCTAGCATTGACTGAGTTGACTAATATAAGTACTATCCTCACTCAGTACTATAATAAGAATTAACATTTATCACTATGTCTCAAAACCTTTACCTGAATAATGAAAATTTAGCAACTATTTCATGGGTATAGCAAGACTGATTCAAACCAAGGAAACTTGGAATCTAAGATAGGGCTTCTCAATTCTATGTGAGGTCTTATTAAAACACACGCTGAGGTCTGGCTCCACTCTTAACTACTAAGATGTCTGATGGGTCAGTCCTTAAGTGTCCTTCCTGTTCAAATATGAGGGCCTGAAGGGGCCTGAGACTGCCTAAATTCAAGTCTCTCAATCTCATATAAAACAGACGGGCATGGTCACATGTGCCTGTAACCCCAGTTCCACAGGGGAGCAGAGAGTCTTTGGAGCCCTGTCAGCTTTGGAATTAGTAAAGGACACTCTAGCTCATGAACAAGGCCAGGTTGAAGAGTGATGGACAGTTCACCCAGCGTTCCACCCAGGCCTCCACAGGACTGTGATTCCTTGGCATGGGAGCATATGGGGAACAGCATAGGCACATTCATGCGGATACACACCACATACACCATTATACACACATATACACACACAGGCAAAAAAAGGGCCAATATTTTCATTCCTAGAATGAAAATAAATATCAGCCAGCAATTTTGGCCTTAATTTCTCTTAATTCTGGATATCCAATACTACGTCTAATGTTAAGAATTTCTTGACGTATTGCTTATTTTGAACAATATTATGAAATAGACATATAGTAGGGGAAGTTTTACTTTTTAAATTATAATCTTTTTCTACTTTAACAATTTAGATGAGTTTTCCAAGCTAGAATTCTCATTTCAGACCTCACAGTGGAATAAAGGTGGTCAGGAGAACTTAGACTTTGGAGAACTCCCGTGTCTAAAGTCCTGCATATTTCTTTCTTCCTGAATACTTGGGCTGTGCTTCCTGATTTTTGGGTATCCAAAAGGGACTCATTTACAGGCATCAAAGGCTTTTATATTGACCTCTTCAGTTGCCTGTTATTCAATTTTTTAAAATGCAGCATTACTTTTAGATCAAAGCCTTCTTTTTTTTGGGGGGGTCGTCCTGCTTAGGAAGAATTTTATAACCAGAGGGATGTCCTATTTGGAAAAATGCCAATATTGTAGAAACTTCAGGAGAAGATGGGAACCTGCCTCTTGGAGTGCACAGTTATGATGTTTATCTTGTATTTGAAGATTAGGAAACAACTTGGTGTAAATGGTAAATAGCGTTCTTAAATGCATTAATTCATCTGCTTAAGGACTTTATTTATAAATATAGCCCCGCGAAGAATAACCTTCCTGTGGTGCTTGGATGGAGAGTGCTTTATGTGTTAAGCTCCGAGTTAGCTTGAGGCTAAGGGGATGTGCTTGCCCAGCTCCTTCCATTTTCTTTTCTCTTTGAAGCATGCTTAAAAATGAGCATATTGCAGGAAGAAGCCAAAGCCCCCACTGTGCTGTTATCCTATTTGAATACTACTTAAAGATTTATTAGAAAGTGTTTTTTTAACAGCTTAACCAATATTTATTGGTGGAATTTTCTTGTGTATGATTTTAGAATAATTTTGGTTTTATATATTATTTTACATTAATAGTACAGTATATGACAACCTTTCTAAATTCCAGACATGTCCACATTGTTTTGGGGGAATAGTAGGTGGAGTGGGGACTTAGTAAGGCTTTTCTCGGAGCTCTGTGGAGAAACACAGCCCTTTCCTAGTCAAGTAACATGTATGTGGCTTTACTTGGCTCAGTTACATGTCATGGAGGCATTACTGGTACCACCATTTGAACTGCCTGATATGGCTTCTCAAAGCAAAAGGTTATGTCAAAGTGGGAACACATGAGGCATGGTCATGAGACTCTTTATTGTAACTTCTCCTGACAAATTTCAGCGTAAAATCTTTTCTCCACTACTATCAACTCTGCCTTTGTCCCTACAAGGGACATTGGAGCTTTGAATCATGACAGCCCTGTGAACAGCAAATAAATGAATGTTTCCTTTTCTGATTAGTAACTAAACAGACCATCCTTCCACTGTCCCTTCTTGATTTTTGTGTTCACACACCATTTTACAATGTTTTATCTTCATACCTTAAATAATAATAAGTTATGTTCATTTTCTTTTCACAAAAAATAATTTTGTTACTTCTGGGTCATTATTAATTATTAATTAATTTTTTTCTCTATTTCTTTAAGAAGACTTTCCTCTTAGGGGCAATTTTTATAGCTGGTGACTAAGACTTTTGAGTTTACCTCTAGGAGTTTTCTTCCTTCCTTCTTCCTTCCTTTTTTGACATTGGTGTATGTGGTATGTGGTATGCTATGTGTGTGATGTGTGCACGTGTAATGTATGCCCGTGTGCCCCATGTGCTCTTGCAGAGAGGCCAGAAGAGAGCATCTGGAGTCCTTTATTCCTACTCACTGTTGTTTACTTGAGACAGAGTCTCTGAACCTGGAGCTGCTGCTCTTTATGGTTAGACAGGCTGATCAGTGAGCCCCAATGATGCTCCTGTCTCTGACCTCTGCAGGCCTGGGTTTATAGGGGTACGGGGCCACGGTCAGCATGTTACATGGGTGCTGGAGGTCAAAATCACACCCTCTTAGTCTCTCCTGCTTGTGCAACAAGTGTGCTAATCCACTGAGCAGTCTCCTCAGCCTACTTGTCTTTTTTTTTTTTTTTTTTTTATAAAGTTTTGCTATATGGTCCAAGCTGGCCTAAAACTTGTGACAATCTTCCTGACTCATCCTCTCAAGAGCCAGGATTACAGATACTTTGTTCTTTGAGTTTGTCTTTTATTGTTCTGTACTCCTGTGTTTATTATGTGAAGGTATATAATTTAATGTTTTAAACTCTTCTCATAAATTCCTCCTTTAGTTGTGTTCACCTCTTTGTTATTCCTTCCTACATTCTCAGATGACAAACAATCTCAGTGTATTTCTAAAGACTATCCCTAATGAGATTACATATGTTTCTGTGGATTTTAGGAGGCAGATAGCTCTCCTGTGGCTTTCCTGTGTGTTTCGTGCAACCACCTGGTACGAGTGAATGCTGAAGATGATGTGGATTACTGACCCCACCTGACCTCCAAGAATCCTGAATGATTTGGTTGAGTTTCTACTCTTACAAAAGGTGTAGCACTTTTGTGGGAGGACCCAGGACCGTTGTCTTATTTGCGTAGAAATACACACGTTGAATGGCTCAATCTTGAAATGGAACTGATAGTTTATGGTATAATAACTTAAAGTAAAAGAATCAATATTTCTTAGATTGGGTTTCTAACATAATTTTACAAGCAGCTTACAGAACTGTTAAATTGAAATAATGGGACCACTTATCTCATCTCTGGGTCAAAAATACTGTTTTATCTGTACAAAAGAAAAGAAAATCAAACAAAACCCACACAAATCTAGAGTTAGTCCTGAGCCTTAAGAGTGCTTAGATGTTGACTAGAGTGTGTTAGTTTAGTTGAAATTTTATCAAATTGTTTTAAAATTTTATGAATTATTTAAGTTGGCATGTAATAACAAAATACCAGAGCTGGAGGATTTAGCAAAATAACTTTTTCTGACAGTTCTGCAGGATACATGTTGGAATTTATTATTTTGCTCTATGCTATGACAAAATACTGACAACATAAAATTAAAGAAGGAAGGATTTATTTTGACTCATGGATTGAGGGTACTGTCCATCATGGCAGGAAGGCGTGGTGGCAGAAGCATGGTCTTACTGCTTCCCTAGTAAGGAAGCAGAAAGAGACTAATGCTGGTGCTCAGCTGCCTTCCTCCTTTGTATTCAGGCCAGAATCCCCACCCAGGGGATAGTGTCATTCACAATTGGGGGTTTTTCCTCCTTTATTAGGCCTCCCTGGAAACACCCTCAAAGATATGCCCAGAGATGTACTTCCTAAGTGATCTTAATTCTCATCTGGTTGATTAACAGAGTGAGTCATTGCCAAGTTCAAGGGCCTTTATATTCAGTCTCTGATGAAGGCTCTTTTCTGGTTTATAGATACTCACCTTTCTGCTGTATCCACGCATGGCCTTTCTTCTCTGCATGAGGCTAGAAGTGATCCCTGGTCTCTTCTCCTCATAAAGAGATTGATTAATTAATCCTTGTGGATTAGGGTTCTAAACCTATGATTTTTTTATTTGACCTTGTCCACATTCCAAAGTCTTTGCAACCAAATAGGATTAATGTGATGTTTAGGACTTGAACATATATATGGGTTTGGAAAGACAACTTGGCCATCACACAAGTGTTCTCTATGATATATAATTAATACTGCTTAGGGTCCTCCATTCATTGAGTGGAGGGTGGTGTAATTACATAATGAAGAATGATGAAGACTTCACTTCATTCTGATTTTCAAAATCACTGTCTTTGGAGAACAGAAGGAATAGTTTTGACTTTAATTGGGAAGTTCTCCAGAGCACAAGTCTTAGAAATGCAAGTCTGTTCTCAATATATCCAGAGCCAGAACTGGAGGACTCAGAGTTTTGGGATGTACGTAGGAATCAACAGAAAGTCAGTTTTTCACACTGAAATGAGGCAGTCATCTCACTATTGCCTCAGAAAGGAGGACAGAGAAGAGGGAATGGGAAATTCAAGTTAAGAATATTTTTGAAAGGCCTTTTGCCCTTGCTATTGCTAAGATTGAGCCTCAATAGAAGTCTCCATCAGCATTCTAATAACTTGGATGATCCCTGTTGCGGTCAGCTTTCTAGTTGCTGCACAGAAAGAACCCAAGCAAAAGCGGCTTGTGGAGGAATGGGTTTATTTGGCTTACAGACTCGAGGGGAGACTCCATCCTGGCAGGGAAAACGATGGCATGAGCAGAGGGCTGGACATCACCTCTGCCACAGCACTGCAAACAGCAGCAGGAAGGTGTGCCAAATACTGGCAAGGGGAAGCTGGCATATAACCCCCAAAAGCCCCCCCCCCAACAACACAGCTCTAGTGAGGTTCTAATTCCCGAATTGCCATCAGCTGAGGATCTATCTATAAGAACACATTCATTTGTTTGTGGGGGACACCTGGATCAAACCATGACAATCCCTATTCAGAAAAATTCTTATATTTCAATTTGTCAAGACCTCTTGGAATAGTTTTTCTTCTAGGATTTTTTTGTACATATTACTCATTTTTAATTAATATGTAGAAACTCTGTGTGTACAAGTTTTGTATTGGTACCCTTATTCCCCTCTCCCTGCCCCTATTCCATTGAGTACTGTCCTCAGTGGGGTTTCTGGAATGCTCCATGGGATGGAGGGATATGAGTTGTATAGGCAGTATTTTTTTTTTTTTTTTGGCGGGGGGAGGTCAGGAGAGCAATGACTCTGGATATTTTTCCCAACATGGCTCTTAAAATCTTTCCACCCCCTCTTCCTCAATGTTCCCTGAGCCATGATGGGTGACTATTAAGTCTGCTTTAGTGTTGAGCTCTTAAGAGTCTCTATGTTTCTACTTTGGATAGTTTTGAGTATCCTCTGAGTCTGTCTCCATTGTTCTTTGTTGTTGGACTTGCTGGGGAAGCAGCGTTCTTGCTCATCTCTCCACTTCCTCTATGACTTCACCTGGGTTTGAGATGATGTGTTAAGGGTGGTTCATCTCTTCCCTTGGAGTCAGCTATCATTTCAGGTCTTGTTGGTAGAATTGGGTTGTCCATGGTTCTTACTGCCTTCTAAAAATACAAACAGATTCTCCAATGGAGAATGAGATCAGCATAGGTCAAATGGGACAAACATTGTTAATTTGGTGAGATTATACTGGGTGTAGTACCTGTTTAGGCCTGTGGTTAGTGGGGGCTTCCCTTGGAGTGCAGGTTTTTAGTTTCCATCAGAATTTGCCTTGGATCCTATTCCAGTGAAGGGTTCTTTGCCACTGAGAGATTCTCTTAGCCAATCAGATAGCTTGTTAATTACCCACAAAGGTTAAGTGCCACTATTGCACAGGCTGGTCTCTGTCCTATAGCAGTGTCCTCTGATTTCTCCCAACATCATTGGCCACTTTCCTTTGGCAACTCATATAGTGCAATTCCAACACTACGTGGCCTAACCATATGAAGACTGGCTTCCTTCCAGGTTCCAGTGGGGTCTTTTCAATGTTGAGCAACAGCAGCCTGTGGCATCTTCAGCAATGGGTTTTATCTTTTTCCAGGGGCAGGTAATCAAGTGCTTTGAAAGAAGCCTGCCTTGTTTTGGGAACCTTCTAGGTCTCTCCAATCAATAGCTCAATGTGGGAAGTAAACGATTTTTGGCAACCAGAACCAATTGTATTAGAGTGAGGATTCATCCCAATTCCTTCAGGGCCCTTTTTACAGGACTTTTAAAAAACTATTTTAGAAATTAATTATTTTTCTTTTCAATTCAATGTCTTACATGTTCCAGGCTTGTATTGAAAAGTAAGTATGTGTTTCATAAATTTCCAAATCAAAGAGGGCATCTGTACATGAAATATTCTGTACAATGCCTGGTTTGGGTCAGTTTTCTCATGCTTCTAGAAATACTTACTTTGGTTTCTCCTTTGTTGGATACAAGGATGTTGCATTATTGTCAACAGTGAGTAGAACTGAAAACACAATCTATAAATGGTCTTTCTAGAAGTTTTATTTTGAAACCTTATATGTTTGACATGACAAAATGTCACAGAGACTCTCTGATTCTAAATCTATGAAGATACAATTTCTGGAACATCTGAGATGCTGAGGTGGTGCCATCACTGCTATACCCTGTACCCAGAGAAATAATGTTTTAGAATTTGCTACAGTTGGGATCTGGACAGTATTCCAAAGGCCCATGTGTTTGGTCTTCAGCTTAGCACTCTTGGAAGGTATTGGAAAGTGAACCCTAGTGTGAAGTGTTAGGTCTCTAGGAGTGTGTCCTTGAAGGGATTGAGGGATGCTTGTTTGTTTCTGTTTCTCCTCTTCTTCCTGGTTATGAGGTAGGCTTTATTTCCTATCACAGACAGCTTCCTGTCATAATGTGCTTCTTTATGGCAGTCCAAAGGGACCATTCAATGATATCTCCAACACTATGCCAAAGTAATGTTTTCTCTCTTTAAGTTGATTTATTTGAGGTAATTTATTACCATATTGGGAAGCTTACTAACACAGAGCCAATATCTGACAAAATGATGAGTACAGTTATGTTTATAAAAAGTTGATAGGGGAAGGAAAACCATGTGGTTCTTTGAGTAGAGAATTATTTTGTGACATTGGGTACTAATTCATATTACCATCATGTGGTCTTTCTATATGAATGTTATCCATAACTCAAATCCATAGTTTTGAAAGCTTTCAAGTTTTGAAATAATGAAAGAAAAATTGTTCTAAATTGCTGAGAATTTGTTTAGAGACCCTTCATTGGAAATGTTTAAAATCTTGATCAGAAATAAATTATAATAACTTAATGAAGCAAAATAATGACATCACCTTAGGGTTTATGCAGAAGCATTACTTTTTGTTTGGGTAAAAAAAATCCATGACAGATTCTTGTGGTAATTAAAACTGTTATGAGACCTGTGAAATTATTTTCACACTTCGATTCTGTTGACATTTCAGGGTACTTTGCACATCTGAGGCATAATCTATATGGACCTTTCTCCTGCAAGGCTCAGGGAAGCATGGGGACCAGCCAATATGTTTGCTGGGATGGAGCAGAATTGGGAGGGATTATGTGACATGCTTGTTCTGTCTAGCCAACTCCGCTAAGTGTGCCAGCCAAGCTTATTATGCAGTTAATTAGGTTTCTGGAAGCTTCTTCTGTGATTTGAATTGAGGTAACCGTAATGTTCTCTGTAAAAAATAAGACACCTAGACTAATATGTCTGAGGAACTCTTAAGTATCTCAGTGGTTTGGAAGTGGAGGCATGGCTGATATAATCCTGCTGCAGAGAACATGTGTACTGAAAATACTCATCATCTTCAGGCTCACTAATGACAACTGTGGTTCAATTTCCTTTCCCTTAGATGTCATTAAACGGAAGCCTCAAACTACACTATATCAAGGAAAAATATATCTGTCATAGAACTTTATACGTTACTAGGGTTTTACTGTCAAACATGAGTGAATACTCAAAACACCCTGGTGGAAAGATTATGGTAATTGCAGAGGGAGGAAATAAAATTATACCCGTGTGAGTTTTCATGTTAGTTATGATTGGAGGGAGGAAATTTTGTGTGGATACTGTTTTCAGGAAAGTGACTAAATAATTTAGTACAATACCTAAAGCATGAGAGTATGCTTTCAATTTGTTGGATGCTAATGAGACAGGGAAAAAAGCATTCTCTGAACACTTGTTTTTGATCACAGCAGAAAGAATGGCTGGGAAGCATTCATAGTACGTTCACGGCTTGTTGAATGCAAAAGGAAACAAAAGAAGTTCCTTAATAAATTTAAATGATACACCATGAAAATGTTAACATCAGCAAAATCAGGATACTCACTGTATGAGAGGTACTTAAATAAGCATTTTACATATATGAAATCATTTAACATTTAAAATAATGTTAGGAAGTGCCCAGTTTGCTATCCCTGTTTCAAAGACTGGATGCTGTGGCAATGAAGGAGTCAGTGACTTTCCCATGTTCCACAGCTAGAAAATGTATTAGATGGTATTCTGAACCAGATAGCCTACCATCAGCATCCGGGGATTACATACTGTATTATACTGCGGCTGCAAACATCTCTGCTGCAGTCACTGCTACTTCACTAGATCCACACACATCTCCCAGGACAGCAGGTACTATTACTACTATATATTTTCCCAGGAACACTCTGGGACCCTGAGAGTTTATATGTGTTGCTTACAACGCAGGTAATAAATGATGAATCTGAGAATCATGCTAGTTGTAGAAAAGGTTAGCAATGCTGCTTGTTACCTGTCTGATATTTTCAGAATGGACAGGCAATTTAGTTATGTTCTAGAATCATCATACTCAACATCAATTGCTTTTATTATGTTTCTATCATGTTTTTTTAAATATTTTAAAATACTTTTATTAATGTACTTGCAAGGAGAGTGAGATAGAGAGAAGAGAGAGACAGACAGAGACAGAGAGAGAGAGAGAGAGAGAGAGAGAGAGAGAGAGAGAGAGAGAGAGAGAGAGAGAGAGAGGAGAGTATGGGCATGCCAAGGTCTCTAGCTCCTACAAACAAACTCTAGATGTATTTGCTGTTTGGTGCATCTAACTTTATGTGGGTACTGGGGAATTGAACCCTGGTCATTAGGGTTTTCACACAAGTACCTTAACCACTCAGACCTGTTTACGCAAATGAACTTCAGATACATTTGCCACTTGTGCGTCTGGTTTTACATGGATCCTGGGAATTAAACTCATTTAGGCAGCCTTTACCACTGAGTGATTTTCCCAACTGCATTTCTTTTAAAAGTTTGCAGCGAACCAATGGAAAAAAAAACACCTAATATTGCATGGATTAGATCTTATTTTTTTCTGTTGTTAGTATCACACCACCATAGACTTGGTCAGTCATAAAGAAAAGAGGTTTATTTTGCCTCACAGTTCAGGAAGTACCAACTTTTTGTGCACAAACATGATCATTTCCAGCAGAGTCCTGAGGGAGCATAGAGCTCCATGGGACAAGAGACGGAAAAACATGGATGTCTGTCTGTCTGTCTGTCTGACTGTCTATCTCTTTCTTTGCTTTTTCCTCTCTTGTCTCTCTTCCCCTCTCTAACTTATCAAGCCAAAGGGAATCAATTATGGGAGCTGTACCCTAAGGATGCTTTCTAATTGTGGTCACCTTAAGACATTGTCTCCCAGCAGCACAAGCTTCTCCCCTTTTACTGCCTCCCAGCAGAGACCGCATCACAGCACAAAAGCCTCGGCTGGCACTGAAGTCATAGGCAGCCATGGCACAGTGCAGGCAAGAATGCTTGTTCCAAGGGAACAGCTGAGTGAGCATCTATTTACTATGGATTTTCTCGGCTTATTCTTTGCATTAATTCATTTTACCGTATTATTAAAGTGGCTTCTTTTTTGTGATATTTTTATGTGGATCGAATCACACTCTCCATTCTTTGGTGACTAAATTTGCCAAACTTTGAAGACGCACTATAGGAGAATGGTTATAGCATCTCCCCTGGGCCCCAATCTGCTGTCAGTAATTAGTCATCTGGTGCTAAATTCACATCCATCCCTTTCTCAGTTAAGCAATGGGACTATTCAAAGACCTTGGGTCGGAGTGATGCTATGCTATGTTTACCAGAGCGATGCTATGCTATGTTTACCAAGTGGATTTTTCTATGTAAAATGATCGCAGTAGCAGCTCCACAGTAGAAGTGCTACATGGGTCTGGCAATCATAAACCATCAGCCCTTCAGGCACGAGCTGACTTCAGGTCTTCTACATGGGCTCCACTTCCTGCCTAGATAACTGTGTCACCCATTTGTCATCCACTGCCTTTATATGCTGCCTCAGATGCAAACTTTAAGGTAGGCCTTCTCTGGTTATCGTCTCCAAAATTCTAATCCATTCTCCAACCTCTCAATCTCTCTGTCCCTTTTGCTTGCCTTATTCCATTTCCTTATAATTTATCTCTCTCGTTATATATCTTTTTCATCCTTCTGTTTATTTCTTGTTTATGCTGTCTGGCTACTTCATACTATACTTATCTGTACTTTTTTTTTTGTTTTTTCAAGGTAGGGTCTTGCTCTAGAGCAGGCTGACTCTGAATTCACTATATAGTCTCAGGGTGGTCTCTAACTCACATGACAATCCTCCTACCTCTGCCTCCCAAGTGCTGGGATGAAAGGCATGCACCATCACACCTGGTGTATTTTACTTATCTATACTGCTTAGAATCTGTTTCTCCTGGTTAGAATGAAGGTTCCATGACAACAAAAATGACTCCCCCCCCCCACCGAGCTTCATCATGAACACCTGGAAAAGTACTGGCACATATGAGGGGCTTAATCAGTTTTTGCCCCATGCACACACACATGCACACATGCACAGATATCTGCTCAAAGCCATACATACATGATACTGCTGGTTTTGTATAAAAATGATGCAGACACTTGAGGTTTTATAGAGCTATAGAATTTGCAGCTAGCCTTGTAGTGAATTAGAAAACAGTGCCATTTCCTCCCGAGTGTGTCTCTGCACTGGGGCACATAACTTGGAGGAATTACAAGACAGATTTCAGGCTTCATTTTCTACCAACTTTGTTTCCAACAGAAGTAAAAATACCTTTTATTAAGAAGATTCCTTGGGCAGAAGAGATGGCTCAGTGATGAAGGCACTTGTCTAAAAAGTCTAAGAACCTGGGTTTGATTCCCTAGTACTCACATAAAACCAGATGCACAAGGTGGTGCATGCATCTGGAGTTTGTTTGCAGTGTCTCTTTCTCTGTCTCATAAATAAATAAATAAATATTTTTTTGTTAATTTTTTTTTTCTGAGGTAGGGTCTCAGTCTAAACCATGGTGACCTGGAACTCACTGTGAAGTTCCAGGCTGGTCTCAACCTCACAGTGATCCTCCTATCTCTCCTTGTGGAGTAAAGGTGTTTGCCACCATGCCCTAGCATATTTTTTAAAGAAGATTTCTTTTTATTATTATTTTTATACAGGGTGATAAGCACCACTGATTGAATTGATATTTAAACTCTTAGATACTAGAGTGAACATCAATATCTCTCTAATTATTATGTTAATATCAAATATGAGGCCTGTCATTTCCCACAACATTTTCTACATATGTACTGTATAGCACCTATCTATCTGACTTAAAAGTAATTTCTACCCAGGGGTCACATACCTTTCTATGCAATCATTTCAGTCATGTTTTTTTTTTTCTGTATGCAATGATACTTTCTTTCCTAGTATCTTCCTTTTGCATTATGTTTGATGTTACAATTCTCAGCTTAGGTGGCACTCCAACCCATGATAGATCTGTCCCTTGGAATTTCAGCACAGCCTTTAGGGCTTGAGTTCAGATATATCAAAGACTATGCATATTTTCCAGGAGCCAAAGGACAATCAAAGGAAAGCTAGAGTGGAAAAAATCTGTAGTAGGTGGGCACCAGAGAGACAGGGCAAATAAACCATAGGATTCCCAGGGAACACTGGATGCTGAGCTATTCAAGTAAGGAGAAGCATTGTGTTATAGCATCAGATTCTGTAGAGAAAGGAAGGAAATAACAACCGTGCTGTTTTGATTCAGGTGTCCCCCATTAACTCATGTGTTCTAAGTGCTAGGTCCCCAACTGGTGGCGATTTGGGAATTCCAGCCTCCTGGAGGCAGTGTATTGTTGGGGACTGGCTACAGCCTGCTTCCCCTTGCCAGTGTTTGGCACGCTCTCCTGTTGCTGTTGTCCATCTGATATTGGCCAGGAGATGATGTCCAGCCTCTGCTCATGCCCTCATGGAGCTTCCCCTCGAGTCTGTGGACCAGAGTGGACCTTTTCCTTCCACAAAGCTATTCCTGAGTGGACGTTTGTGCAGCAATGGGCAGCTGAGTGTGGCATGTGTCGATTTGCAGCCAGAGTGTAGATGTCTATATTTATCTCTAAGAAAGCCTCCCCAGAGCGAATTATTCTCAATATCATTTTTTCATGAGTAACTTCACTGTAAGAACCTTCTGGAAAGATGATAGGGAAGATATTCCTACATAAACTTGTTGAAGGCTGATTTTAATTCTCTGAATGGCAATAAACACATGTTGAATGTGTTGGAGGGCCATTTCTGGTTCAGTTGTATTGCTGGAAGAAAGTAGACAGCAACAAGATGTCAAAAGACTGGGGAATGAATCCTAAAGAGATGGAGGTCTTAAAGAGAGGATGCCCTGAGATCAGGCCACGTGGGCAGGGATGGGTGAGAATGTATCAACGAATCATTACAGAGAGAAAGCTAAAGGACCAACAGACCGAGTACAAAGGGCACATCATGTCGTGGTACTCGGCTTTAGTTAATGTTGCTTCCTGTCCTCAGACGTTAGCCATGTTGTTTTAGAGGAGTATTCAATATTTCATTGTGTTCCACTCACATTTGTAAGATGGAACAATAAAGATGAAAAGTCAAATTTGTTGAGATAAAGAACAGAACGATGGTCCCCAAAGGCATGGTGGTGAAGAAAGTGGGGAGACGTGGCTAAAGCAGACCAAAGCTTTCATTTGCCAGATGACCATCATAAACAAACCCGATCGTATATCAGAGAGAAGATAGTAACCATTAGAAATGAAAAATAACTATGTGAGATATCCTAATTATCTCATCATAATCATTTCACAATGCATATGCAATCTAATTATCATGTTGTACATGTGAAATCCATACATACAGTTTAATTGTCAATTATGACTTAAATGGGAGAATTGGGGCAGGAGGAGTAAACATGTCTCCCCAAGGATCAAATAAGTGATAGGACGCCAGTGTTGTTGAATATGATGATGTTACAGAAACCAGAAAGAGCTCAAGTGTTCAGGAAAAATAATGAGTTCCACTTTGTACGATTTTGCCTTTGAGGCATTCCTGGGATATCTGTGTGATTAGGCCTCATAATAATGATGAAGTGGCTATGACACTTATGGAGTCCTTTTGCCAGGCCTTGGGCTGCATGCATTTTTCTCTATTTAGTGATGATGAAAGTGAGGCTTATTTAAGATAAATAATTTGGCCCCAGAGTGGTGGCTGGGAGTTGTGCATAGACACCCGGACTCGCAGGCCTATCGACTTGTGCTAAGCCATTACACTTCGTGGTTTCTGGAGCTCTGGAAGGCAGTCAGGGATAGAGATGGGGATTTGAGAGCTATTAGTTTCTAAGTGATCCCTGAGGTTGTGAAAGGAGATGAGTTTTCCTAGGGAGAGATTATAGAAGGAGAATGCTGGCTGAACACATTTATACAACTTAAGCAGAATAAAGTGATTATAGACATTTAATGTCATGTGATGTTGTAAGACTGTTTTACATTGATTTCCTGCTGCAAGCAAATGACTTTACTAGTGTGGTGATGTGCCTTTGTTCAATGTGATCCATTTCTCATTTATTCTTTGGGGATGAGGCCAACTTAACAATATGAATAACTATTTCCTTAAGAAATAAAGATGAAGAGGCGACCTTCCATATTTCCTTCTTTTGGCAGGTTAAAAAGGATGGATTGGGGTTAGACTAACTGTCTCTACCTAACAAAGTTATGATTATTTCTTTATTTTACTTGGTATAGCTAAATTTATTCACTGTTAGTCAGAATGAGAACAAGAAAGAAAGACTATAGGCAATTATAACATAAAGAAAACATCCAGGTTTTGATATCAGTCTAATGGATTTTACACCTTCAGTGTAAAATGGAGGTATAAATTGCTTATTATTTCTTAGTTCCCCTTAGTTTCTCATTTATTTTTGTTAAAAATTCTTTTCAGGTTGTAATGGAAGTGCCAACAAATTAGAAAGAATTCAGATGTCTCCAAGCACACATTGTCACTACCTCTAGAATATACTACAGTCTTTGGTACATGAAATAAGCTATTGAGCATTACTTTTGTAGAAGATCAAGTATATTCTTGATTTTTGTGTAAACAAAGAAAATTTAATTAAAATTAAAAGTTGTCTCAAAGGGGAAATGGTTGTTGAGAGTTCTTGGCCTTGGCTCCTTAGGAAAGGAGAGTTCTTGACCTTGGGAGCTTTGGGCTCAGCAAGGGGTACAGATAGAAGATACTCATTTATTTGGGTTGGGGTAGAATTTGGACATGATTACTTTTTTGGCTAAAAAAATAATGGAAATGTATTGTCTCAGAGCTCTGGAAACAAGAAATTGAAAATTAAAGTGTTGACAGGCTGGGCTGCCTTGGTATTCCAGCTTCTCTTGGCAACAGGAGTTCCTTGGCTTAGAATTGCAATACTCCTGTCTCTTCTATGAGACTCTTTTCTCTGTATGTCTAATCTCCCTCTATTTTTTCTTATAAGAACATATGTCTTTGTCGTTAAGATCAATCTGGATTTGCCAGGAAGGAGTCTTAAGGTCTTAACTCCTGCAAAGTTTGCTTTTATATATTAGGTCATATTCACTGGTGGTATTGAGTGAATTGATTTTTCCTGATGAAGCCCTACCCTTCCCAACATGGTGGCATTTGGAGGTTATTAGGTATAGATTTGACTATGAGAATTGGGCCTCCAAGATAGGATTAAAGCTCACAAGGAATCCGAGAAATCTATCTCATTATCTCTTCCTTCCCTTTTCCCCCCTCTTCTCCTCTCTTCTTGCCCCCACCTCTGTCTCACCAGATTCAGAAAGCTGCCATCTGCAAACTTCTCAGAAATGGGATCTGCCTGCACCTGATCTTGAACTTCTCAGTTACCAGAACTATGAAAACAATGAATTTACATGGTCTGAGTCACCTAGTTCATGGAACTTTTTTATGGTATCCCTTGGTGATTGAGACCAGTTGTAGGAGTTAGGGCAGAACAGCAGAGCATCTTTGATTGGCTAACTGCTATTCCACCTACTACGGCTGGTATGACCTGAAGTTCTCTTGTTACATTCCCACTTCTGCAGGCCAGGATCAAATAAGAGAAAACCAAACTTCAATGGATTCTTTTTCTCTTTTTTAATACTAGTATAAATTCATAGAGATTGGTGTTTTTAAACTCTTATTGGAATTCCAATACAAATCTGAACTAATAGGTATAATTTTATCATATAAGATTCTCAAAGATCAGATGTCTTTCTCAGTATCCAACTTTCCTACATAATTTCAATAGCATAGTCTACTAAAAGCCAAGATAGACAAAAAAAGAATTATGAGGAATATGGATGGCTTTAAAGTCCCTGTCTTTTTTCCTTGGACATAAATTTTCATCCAGAATTATAGATAACATGTCTATGTGAGGTTTGAAGGGGTCACTTCCCATGACAACATCATTCACATTATTAAAAAGATGTCATGTTATATTTCTGAAAGTGTTGTTGCTAATGTCATATTATCCATGGATTACAGATCTTCAGTTCTTTTTTACTGTCAGGTTGGGATAGATTAGTAAGTGAACTTCAGAGATCAAAGCCCTTTACTTCTAAATGTTATTAGTTTATTAATTTGGAAGTCCAATTGTCGTGATGATTAAACAATACCACCTGATTTCTCTTCTTCCCTCTGGCTGCTCTTCCCTCCTTTTTTTAAAATCTTCTCTCATGCTCTAAATCTGGGCTGCTTGTATCCATGGTTAAAGTCCTTTTATGTGGAGGGAATTGAGAGATAGCTGGAGAATGCTGGAGGCTTACAAAGGAGAAGGAGAAGCAATCAAATGATAATAGGAGAAACATTGCCTGCATGGTTCTCGCTCGGGGCTGTCATTCATCTAATAGACATTCACTTATCATCTAGCAAGTGGAAGACACTGAGGATGCTGAGGTGGGAAGGACAGACACATTTCTTAATGGGTAGACAGACCACAACCAAGGACATATAACAAAACTAACTGTGATCAAAGCAGTGTAAGGATTAGGTGATGGCAGAGGCAGCTGTCATAGGGGACTCAGGTAGTACAGAAAGAGGATGCCTTTTCTGGGAAGTGATAACCAAGCTGAGAATTGAAGGGTGAAGATGAGAAATGAACTTTTTATTGAAGAATTGAGATCAGTGCTTTGCAGGCAGAGAAGGGAAAGGGACTGGCTTGTTACATAACAGTGTAACTGGACCTGGTGGAAGAGTCGTAAGAATGAGTGAGATGGGGCTGAGAGGCGAGCCACAGCCACATCTGGGGACCTGCTGGCTATGGCTCTAGGTTGAGATTTCATTCCCACACTAATTGGAAGCTGCTGAGTGGGCTGCTGACAAGAAAAGCACAACCCACTTCAAGGGAAATGTCTAGTGCTTCTTCTACATGCTAGAAGTCAGGGGATTGCATGCTGGTTTAGAGATTGAATTACATTACAGAGACAGAAATGCTGTGTTTGCTTCATTGGGTTTGGACACTGAAAACTAGGAAACATTTTGAGCCATCTCTGATAGCTTAGAATGACATTAAAACGGATTGTGTGGGCTGGAGAGATGGCTTAACCATATAGGTGTTTGCCTGCAAAGCCAGTTGACTCCAGTTCGATTCCCCAGTGTCCATGTAAAGCCAGATGCACAAGGTGGTGCGTGTATCTGCACTTGGTTTGCATCGGCTGAAGGCTGCTGACATGTCCATGCTGTATGTCTCTCTTCTATCTCTTTCTGCTTGTAAATAAATATAAATATTAATAAATAAATATATAAAGTGAAATGCATATAGGGATTTAAAAATACATATTCTTTCATACATAATGAAATACCTTGGGTAAGTTATTTTTTTTTGTCGTGGAAGCATAAAGTAAGAAAAAAATAAAAGGAATAGTAGACCAGCCAAAATAATTTGCATAAAACACAATGGAAAGTGGCTGAGAAAAGGACAATTTTGGAACATGATCTCTCTCGGAATGCTGCCAAGGTAAGAGGCAGGAGATATTGATGATATAGACCTATCATGGATTGGTTTAACCAGCCATTCTGAAAATTGAATTAGATTTTTCTTCTTGAAATGATGTTGCTGAAATTGTGCCAAATACAATCTTTCTCCCCACCCATCCTGGTTTCAGACTTCATCCTTCTCAGACATTAATAATGTTGGTCACAGAAAAGTCTTTCTCTATGCCCAGAGCAAACCAATTATGTTCCGTCACTTGCCATGACAATTCCCTTCACTTTATAAATATTCTATATTCTGAAATCATGGAAATATAACACAAAATACAGTGTAGAAATAGGTTAAGCATTGCTGAGATGGAAAAGCCAATAAAATATTGATTGCTATATATATGTGTGTGAGTGTGTGTGTGTGTGTGTGTGTGTGTGTGTGTGTGTGTGTGTGTAGACTATATAATTTATCCTTTGATCCTGGGGCACTTATTTGACTAAAATGAGATGCTATTTTTTTCTCTTATTCAGCAGGATTACAATGGCAATGTACTGGGAAAACTGGTACATTTGTTATCCTGCAAATATTAAGCGATAAGCAAAAGCAAAGCAAAATGCTGGTAACAGGTGACAGGGATTAGTTTAAGAGGCAGAAATCATAATCGGAATTTCAAATGTGTGGCTGTAATTATGGGTTGCAGAATATAAAGAATGGACATCTGGCAGTTAATGAGAAATCTTGCAGTTAAACATGCTTTAGAGAAAATGATATCGATTTTATTGACAGGGACTAAATATGCTGATCAAGTCTAACCTTTGACTCTGTGTAAAAACCCCAAATATATAATTAAAAGGAAAATGAACTACACTCGACTCTGTGACATGGGAGAATGTAAATAATAGCAGTGACAACCATGAAAGTGATTATTATAATAGATATATATTTTAATTATATTATAATGTATTTTATTATTGTTGATTATAGAACCTTGAATTGTCCTGGAAGATCTCAAGGATGGGCAGGGTCTTGGGTAGTAGTGCATTTGGGGAGATCTTCCCAGAAAACAAGAATAGGGGAGTGGGGTGTGAGGCATGGTCACAAGGAAACTCCTCAAGGGGAACATCGCTGCTGCTCCTGCTTCTGCTGCGAAGAATAATGACTCCTTCCTGTGAGATTTCTCTGAGTAGAGTGTAGAATCCTCTCGGAGCAGCCCACCTTTAGGGCTGGGCACCTCTTCCCCACCCCTTGTCCACATTGGCTGCTAGTTGAAAGAGCTGTGTACACATACCTACCTGCGTTCTGTGTTGGCTTGTATTTCAGTGAAGCAGCTCTGGTGGAATTTGAGAAAGGTCCAGGGCAAGGTGTGCAGGCATGTCAGCAGTCTAGACTGGTATGTTTAGGCTGGTTCCCCGCTGTCCTCCACAGATGTGCTTAAATTACAGGCTGGGAAAAGGAGGATTGGAAAAATAACAGGCATCCATTGCCAGTCCTTTCACTCTATGGATGTTCCACGTTTAGGGGAAGTTTATGATGTAGAAGAAAGTGGGGATTTACCTTAGACTTTTCTATTTCCAAAAGGCTTTTGATGACACCCAGTTTCTTGTGGGTCAAACTTTTTTTCATAGGTTCCAGACATTTTCCTGTTTCTTCTCCTCAGCTTGCTTCTTTCTCCTAAACACACATCACTTTCATTCCCAAATCCTCTATAGTAGCTTTCTCATAAAAAAAATGGTAGTATTTGATCAGGGATGGGGAGGGGGGGAATTGGGGAAGTCGGGATAACAACGCATGGTTTGCCCACTAAATAATGTAACTCATTATGGACAATAAATATTAAATTAAAAAAATGGTAGTATTAACAGAAAACAGCATTTAATTTTCTATCCTTACCTAGGACCTGGGTGAACAATTAAATATCCAAAAATGTGCTTATGTGCTTGCTGAAGAAATAGTCATGGACTCTGTCTCCCCTGAGGGGCATACACAGGAACCATCAAGGCTTTTTGAGAGTGCAATCTTACCCACCCTGTCTCTCTACTTCAGAAATTTATCTCCCCTTTAAAAGGAGTGATACCTCCTACTCCCCGCCTGACAATCTGCCAATGGCAGGAGGGCCTAGTAGCAGGATTGATTTCAAATAGTTTGCTCTCCTCACATCTCAGAGAAGCTCAGAAACTTCTATCTCACACAAATAATGTCAGAGCTGGGGTTCAGATACAATGCTATCTGTTTCGAGCTCAAGCAGCAGACTCAATATCCAAGCATTGAACCCAACTGTCTTTTAAGAAGTAATGTCTTATTGTAGTGAGTAAACCTATCAGCCTTTTTTTTGCCATAGCTAGGAATAGTTGGAAATTTTTAAGTCAAACAGAAAATTATGTTATTTAAATAAATGCTAATCATCATATTAAATGCTTTGAGACTGAGGCACACTTTGCTTTTATAGTTGATTTATCAACTGCTTTTATGTCATCTCCCATTGAAGTCAGCTGCATTTCGCTTTTTCATAAATTTGAGCAAATGGAATAAAGAAAAAAAATCTAATAAGATTTCCCAACTACAAAGGAGTCAAATCACATGTCTGTGCACTTAGGCCAAAAATACTCAGTATCAAAAATAACAGAGGGAAAAGATTAACATTTTGTGTGGGATTTTAGCATATTTTCTTTTCAATTTTCTGTGATAAAACTCAGGCTAATATTTTCCTAGACTCTTTTCCCCAGTTGATTTTATATATTCAACATCACAATTATGCATATGCACATAGATATTCATAGGTTTATACATAAAAAATGAATGTCTTGACTGAGTTGAAGTTTCTTTGAATATATTTTCTATTATTAAAAGTTTCAGAGACAAGAATCACAAAATATTATATCACTACCTTAGTATTTAAACCAGATGTGGTGTTTCATGCCTTTAATCCTAGTACTTGGGAGGCTGAGGCAGGAGGTTTACCTTGAGTTCCAGGATATTTTAGGTTAGAGTTAGACTCTGCCTCAAAACAAAACAAAACAAAACAGAAAACAAACAAAAAAGCTACTTTAGCATTACATTCACACATGAAAACAAAAAAAGTAAGAAACAACCTAGGATATAGCAATTGCTAACACCTAGAAGTAATGAGAAATTAAATATATTTTATTAAATATAATTAAGAATTACAAAATAGTATTCTCTCTTTTGCTTCTGCCAAATGCACCTATGCAATTATTAGAGAACTTGGAAAGATACTGGTGACAAGTGGAGACATTAATGGAAATCTCAGCACTAGCCAGTGTGGCTGGGGTCTCCTGTACATTTAATCATGCCAACTGTATAAATGAACCCATTTCTATGTGATGTGTGGACAAACTTTCCAAAGATCTTAGAAATGCTTCAAAGCAGAAACCTTAAAATTAAGTCCTGAAAAAAAAAACATTTTGCAAAGATTAACTATCTCTGGACTCTGACATTCTAATGTCACTTCTTACTTTGTCTATAGCTAAGTAATTGTGTTGATATTGAGGTGCCAATGAAAAAATAGGTCTGGTCTTCTAAGAGTGCAATTTAATAATTGTCATTTCTGTCATTATAGGGACAATAAGACACTTTTTCCTCCAAAAAGGTTAAGGACAGCATTATATTACCAAAAGTAGCACTTTCAAAATTACACAAAATGATACATGTTCTTTTGAAGGCATTTTATCAATGGCTATTGATTCAACCCAGAAACTGGGTTTAATAATGACTGCTTTGCTAAGTATCTGTCATGGTTAAGTTCCCAAACCAGCAATTTTCAAATAAGTAGGCTCAGCCTGCGTGGGTAATTGTTCTTAAGACCACCCTTTAGGAGTTTTGCTTATCAAAGTTTTGTTTATTTGTTAGGTGACAATTTGTGGTAATTTTATTAATATTTTTAATACTCTATTTGACATAATTTTACATGTATACTGCTATAAAGATAAACATTAGTTATAAAGCATTCTATTTTTCTTAGATTTTAGAGTGAATACATCAACTTTATCTGTAGGAAAATCTGTTTGCCTTTTCAACAAATTTAACATAAAAATTATAAAAAGAATTAATCTAGCAATATTTGAGCTGAAATATTTGAGCCAAATCTATCAGCTCACAGATATTCCAGATATACTTTAATTTTAATATTATATTAACTATACATTTTATTAATAATAATGATTTTTATTAATAATTATTAATTGAGGAAAGTTACTATTATAGTATGGTGAGTAGAAATTGTTGAGTATAATTTTACTGAATTTGATTTTTACCAAATGCAATGGCACAAAATAAATTTAGGTTTTCCTGCTTGGGGACTAGACTTGTCAACATATTAAGGAAGGTTTGAAGTGGAATTGTATCTGAGAGGGGTTGAAGACTTTACACTACCTGCAAGCTCATAGAGCCAGCTTGCAGAAATTTCAGAGATGCTGGCACAAGATTCAAGATTCCTATGCCAAAGAAAAATGACTCTATTCCTCCTGGGAAAGTCATAATACCCTAAAAGTGGTCATAGTATCAGCATTTACTGGGATTCTCTATCTTTTGAGTGCCACACATGATGCAAGAAAGGCAGTTATCACCTGTCCCAACAAATGTTAGGGCTGCAGAGGAGGGACACTAGATTTGGAACCTAATTTTCTTTTATGGGCTTTGACTAACCCTGCCTTTTTCTCCAAAGAATGACACATTGTATCTTCAGAAGACATTCCCTTTCCAAACATCTTTGAGAAGATAGTCTTACCTAAATTTCAGATGCCGATGCTTTTCTGAAAGATACGGAATCCTGAACCAAGTCTGAGAATTTTAAGTTTATATGACTTTCTAGATCTCAGTTAGATGTGTTGAGATTCTGCAAAGTGGTATTGTTTGAGTATTATTGGATCAGGCTGAGAAGCAAACGAATCAATTCTCTAATTGCTTCAAGTTTCCATCAGCAGATTATTTACTAAGAACAAAACAAGGATATAAGATTGCCAAGACTTTATACTGGCTTATTATTATTTTTATTTTCCTTTGTCATTCATTTGTTTATCCCATAAGTTGACAAATAGTTTTCACACAATACAATCTGGCTTTCCAAATAAAAAGGCTTCTCAAAACCCAGTTATAGGAATCATGTTCTGTTTTACATATATTTGTCAGAAGTGGTCTTTGTGTCTCTTCCAGGAAGAATGATCACAGTTGGTTTAAGTTCTTTTAAATAAAAATATAGTTTATGTATTTTATACTATGACTAATATGTGTCCAGATCCCATCAGAATCTGTGTCTTCCATAGTTTTCTATTTAGGACTAATGAAAAAAGAACACTGTTCAATAGACACACAAATCATTAGAAAAGGAATGTAGAGGATAAAACCAGGGATACCCAACTCTTGGCTCTTTACAGTTGAATGTTTTTCTCATAAACACTTTAACTTTCTAAAGTCATATCTAGTGAGTTTCTATATACCTCCTCATTTCTAAGACTAAGATAGACATTTTTTTGGCTTTCATGGTTTAATGTTTTAACACCTTTATTGGGGAATACTTTCTAGTCCTAAAATTTCCTCATTTTAAATGTGCAATGTGATGAGTTGCATTAAATTTATACATCTGTGAAACCATCATGGCTGGCTGCTTTGGGAACATTTTCAGGCCTCTTTCCCACGGAAAGCTTCCTGGAATCCTCCAGTTCTCCCTCTCATCCCTTAGTCCTGGTAAACACTGTTTTGCTTTATGTTTTTCATGTTTTTACACTTTTAAGAAGTTTCTATAAATGAAGCATATATATGTGTTTATATTAGTGACTTTTTTTGTCTCAGTGACAAATATCTGACAGAAACAACTTAAGGAAGGAAGGATTGATTAATTCTGAATCGTTTCCCCAGAATATCAATCCATCCTGGTAGTGATGGCAAGGTTGTGGAAGCTTGTGCCAAGGCTTTGAGTACCTTTGCAGCAGACAGGAAACAGAGGATATAGGCCAGGCGTGAGCCAGTCTGTTACCCGAAAGAATTACTCCTATGGGTTCAGGTGAATCAGTTAGGCCCAATATACCAAAAATTCCACAACTTTCCAGAACAGTAAGCAGTACCTGCTAGAGATCCAGTGTAGTAAGACAAGTGCCTTAACCACTGAGTCATCTCTCCAGCCCCTCTTTTCATCTTTTCTAAACTGTAGAGTTCCTCTCATTACTGAGCTGTTATAGCTCTTCACATAGTTTTTTTTTCTTTATCATTATTATCCATAATTATTATTATGTTAGCAAATCTTGCGATGGCAGCCCCATTACATTCCTCCCTCTCCCCAACCCCTAGGGACCCTACTTATGGGCATACTGGATCTGTCCCTGGGGTAGGGAGTTATAAATAGCACAGCAGGTGGCCAGTTTCCCACCTCTTTGTGTGTTGTTATTGAGGAGGGTAATGTATCTGGATATTCTCCCTGACCATGGCTCTTACATTATTTCCACCCCCTCTTCTACTCAACTTCCTGAGTCATGGTGGGTGAGTTTTAAGTCTGCTTTATAGTTGGGATCTTAAGTGTCTCTGGAATTCTGCTTTGGGTTTTGTTGGATATCAATGGTGTCTGTCTCTTTGACATATCTTGTGTTATCTGACTTGCTGTGGTGATATGTCTTGTGTTTATCATGATACTTTTTAAAAGCTCCATTTGGGCCTACACAATAGGCTTTCTTCTCTTTGTCTCTTGCTAGGATGTCAGCTATCATCCTGAGGTTTGTTGGTGGAGTTGGATTGACCACAGCTCTCTCACTGCCTTCTGAAAAATACAAACAATCTCAATCGGAGAGTGAGATCAGCATAGGTTAAATGAGACACACATTTCTAATTTGGCAAGATTCTATTGGGTGCAGCCTCTCTATAGTTCTCTGGTAGTGGGGAATTCCCCTTGGAGTCCAGGTTTTTGATCTCCATAGGGTTTTGTCCTGAATCCCAATTCTAGGTAAGAGTTCATTGTCACTGAGTGGATTTCTTGGCCAATTTGAAAGCTGTTGATTATCCACCAGGTTATGGCACCACTATTGCACAAGTGATCACTTCTTGACTCGTTGATCTCTCCCATAAGGCAGTGTGTTCAGCATTATCATGGCATCAGTCTGCATTTTATATCTGAGGTCTCTGATTACTCCAAATATCATTGACCAATTTCCCCTGGCAGCTGATGTAGTGCCTTCCAGTACTACACATGCTACCATCTGAGAGCTATTTACCATTCTGGATTTTGCAGGGTCTTTTGGTGTTGTACAGTGATTTTCTATGGTTTCTTCAGCAATAGGGTCTTACCTTTAGCCTGGGGTGGGTATTCAAGAGCTTTGACACAATCCTGTCTCTTTTTGGGGACCTCATGCATCTCTTTGATCAACATCTCAGTGTGGGAAGGAACCAATGCCTGGGACAGGGAGTTGCAGGTCTGATAAGTTTTAAATGGGATTAGACCTCCTCCTATTCTATTCATGGCCCCTCTTACTGGACGATGCCTACAGCTTTCTCATGATCTTACTGTATGCAAGTAAGGATTTTATGGTTTTGATTCATTATTCGTTTAGCTCATTTTCTATGTCATCCCGCCCTCCCATTCCTCCCCTCTCATTCCTTCCATCCCCTCTTTCATTCTCACATTCCACCTGTCAGATTTGCTTCACGTTTTTCATAACAAATTTTTCCTGTATGTGTTTCCTCCTACTAAGTGGCTAATTTTTAATTTTATTAATGTAAACTTCTAGAACAAAAGATGTATTTTGATACATTGAATTCATCACTTTAAAATTGGTAGCTAATTTGGGAAATCAGAATATTTGGCTTGCATCCTTTCATAGCCACATCCATCTTCTCAATGTAGGTAATGCCTGCTTCCTCTCTCCAACCTGGGGTGTAGATGAAGACATCCATGACCTTTGCCTTGGTGACTGCTTCTCATAATTACAACTTTTACGTCTACTGATTCAATGTTTAAAAAAGATAAATGTGTTGGATCCTAGCCCTTTATCCTTGATCAATCTTCTCTTGTCCTTTGATCCCCAAAAGTAAATGATTTCTTTGATATCTGTATCCTCCATAAAATCATTATATAGCACCTAAGAAAAAAAATTCTTGGTTTAATTACTCTGACAATTACATGATGGCTAGTTAAAGCTCTCCTTTCTTTATATTAGCCATCTAGACCTTAAAGAAACAAATAATAGACTAGGGTACATCTGCAACAACATATGTCCTGCATATATAATAAATGTATTGCATGTCATGATTGACTAACATATTGTTAATTGAATAGAGACTAATGTCAGAAGGTAGTAATTTCAATATTTTACTTGCTACATTTAATAAATGTCATTTGTTATTAGAATTCTTTTTCTAGTGTTTCCAGAATATTAAATGCAAATTGCAGTTTATATTTTGGCTGCAATATTGGTCATGAGAAAGGTTGTAAGCACGTGTTAGTGTATTGATATACTTATGCATAGTGGGTTGTTGGCTTTACATGGTTTATTGTTGAAATGTTCTAAGAAGCATTGACACATGTGCCTATTGAAAAGGAAGGTAAATTGCCTGTGAGTCTCAAGGACATTTCTACAGAGCATTAAGTGCATCAGAACACATGAAAGTTAGCAGCTCTTATCTGCTAATGCAGAAATGTGAATGAAATGTTTGATGCACAGCCAACCTACCAAGAGACCTTTATATTCTTGCCAAGTCTCCGTCTATGAATAACTAGAGAATTATCATAATTCTACATTATATTTATGCAATTACATAGTTTAAAGTTTAGCTACAAGCATTTCAATGAAGTTTCAATTTGCACTGATTCTCTTATTCTTTTCCTTCTCCTAAGAAGTATCTGTGTGCAGAATATATAATTAACAAGGGAAAATGTGTAAGGTGATGGGTGTGTGTGCTACCCTGATTTCATCATTGTCTTACATATGCATATATTAAATCATCATTATATTCCATCAATATGTATTAATGCAAATAAAAATAAAGCACTTAAAATGCACAAATCTTACATCATAAAAATTATGAAAATTGGTATTTTGAACCTCCATGATACCATTGATCATGGCAGTTTATAGTGTTTTACCTTTGGGTATTGTTGGTAGTCTGTTTCATAACCTCAGAGAATGCTGCTGCCTAATTTATAAAACTTACAGTTTAAGTGAATTTTCATGTGTTCCTTCTGTTTGTTCTTTGCTGAGTAGTGCAATAAGATTGCTTGTTAATGATTTCAATTATTCCTAAATAATATTGCTTTAAAATTTAAACTCTTTTAAATAATGGCTGGACACTTACATTCTCATGGGGTTAAACTTTATGACCCTGGCCCCTTTGCAACTACATTATCCTTTTCACAGTTTTGATAGACGTCACTGCTTGGTTATGCAGTCAAGTTCCATGACAAGGAGATAATTCCTTCCTCAATCTGTATTGGAATGCTAGAAAAGAAAGAAGAGGCAGCTAGCAAAATGGCAAACATTTCCTGCATGAGGACGAGAATCTGAGATAACTCGATTCACCTTGAGTTGGATTCCCCAACACTCATCTGAACAGCTGGGGGTGACCATGTATGCCTGCAACCCCAGTCCATCGAGGAGCCTAGGTGGTAGCACTAGGGTTCTCTGGTCAGCTCCAAGTTCAATAAGAAATACTCATTTTGGAAACAAGGTGGAAGAAATAGAAGCAGGATGTACGACATTCTCTTCTGATGTCTGTACATGGGGCTTGTACCTCCACATACGCACAGGTGTAGACGCCAAACACACATCACACCACATACTAACTCTAATTATGGATAATAAAAAATTAAATTAAAAATAGAAACAAAAAATAAGAAATGAGAGAACTTATTTAGTTGTTGGCAAAGAAAAAATTACCATTATCATCTAAAAAACTAGAGGTCATAAGTGGTTCAATGGAGGATCCAAATGGAACTCCGCAGAGAAAGACGAGATGAACAAGGGGCCCACAGCCACAGCCATTAAATCAACACAGGATTAGCCAGTGGAACAGAAAGCAACGATTTTCGACACAAAGACCCCTAAGCTCACAACCTTAAAGCAAACTTATTACCCATCCACCACGACTCAGGGAACTATGCGGAAGAGGGGGCGGAAAGATTGTGAGAGCCGTGGTGGGGGAGACTATCCAGAGGTA
>PVHP010020445.1:0-30621 GCA_004024765.1 Zapus hudsonius | reverse complement strand
GGGAGACGATCCAGAAGCATGGCATCCTTCAGTAACAACACACTTGGGACAGGAGGACCAGGTTGAGTCCTAGGCTATCCAGGGTCCTCTGCCACAAGGACTGATCCAGACGGTCCATGGAGGAGGATATCCAGCTGTTTAGGGATGGGGAGGGGGGCATTGGGGAATTGGGGATAGCAACTCATTGTTTGCCCACTAAATGTTGTAAGTCATTATGGACAATAAATATATATTTAAGAAAAAAAAAAGAATTTGTAGGAAATCTACACTTTTGGTTCTCTAATATGGGATCTTCAATTTGAACAAAAAGAGTTTGTATGCAATATGAAAATGTGTTTTTGGAATATTCCCTAAACCTACCAGCAGGAGGCTCAGGTACTCAGGGGCCTATGGAAGTTGCAAACAGGGGTTCTTTATTACATGACAAAGGATGATACAATGGAGGACACCTGAGTATGGAAATAGAGCCCAGAGAAAGGGACCAAGACATCATACAGGGGTGGCTGGATTTTAGTGTGGTGAGAGACAGACATCTACTTGGGCTCCTTGTCCTTCATTTTGCAAGAATTAAGAATGGTCAGTGTGCACTTGGCCAATGCTTAGAGTTACTTTTCTTTGAACAACTTTAAAAAAATGAGGCACTGTCTATCTCTAGGGTAAAGAATGACTTGGTTATGCTTTATATGTAAGTGATAGATTCTCCAAAGGTAGTTTCCAGCTGTAACACAACCCCACTGTGTGATACATCCATCTGTGCCCTTCTGGTCCCCATGGAATGTGTAGTCAAGGAGAGCTGACAACTGTATATACTTCTGCTCTGCTGCTCAGTCCCATGAGGAATTATGTGGCTTCTTCCCTGGGAATCTTGTGTATTCTGCCAGCATCTGTGAAACAGGAAAAGGTTAACAATAAATAATACAAAATCAAATTCCAGACACAACAGTCAGTAACTGTTGTAGAATGTGAACTATTTTCCCTTTGTGAATGAGAACATGTGTTCTGTCTCTATTTTCAGACAACATTTCTAGTTTTTGAGTCTCTACCTTCACACAGATAATACTCAGACTTTCACCCATGCTTCTTAACTTAAGTCTTATTCATACTTCTTGTATCATGAGACAGGCTTTGACCTTTTCATAGAGACTTGGGAGTGGGCAATGTGAATTTTGTTTTGGGTTTGTATGCTGATGTATGTTTGTGTATCTGTTCATGAGTGTGCATGCAGGCATTGGTGTGACATGAAGTGGGGTTAGAGGTTAGAGGACAACTCTGGATATCAGTCCTTGCCTTCCATCTCATTTGAGGCAGGATGTCTTATTGTCCAGTTTTCATCTGCCAGGCCTGCTGGTCCACGATCTTCCAGGAAATATTCCTGTCTCTATATCTCTTCTCACCACAGGTGTGCTGGCATTTTAGATGCACATGCCACAGTGTCTGGCCTTTATGTGGGGGCAGGGATCTGATCTCAGGTACTCAGCATTGCACAGCAAGCACTTTATCCACTGAGGCCATCTCCCCAGTTCGGCCTAAGTGTGTTTTGCTCATGGAGGGTTGAAAACTGTAGTCATTGTGGGATAGTGGCAAATTGTACTTTCTGAAGATGACTGTGCCAATACAGCACATTAAAAATGCAGTTTTGGCAATAAAATTTTGACATTTCTATCATTCATCTATATATTTTCTTCCGATACTTCCCTAAAGAGGTCTTCATGTTCTCATACTTAGCTTCTAGATTTTTATAAAGACCCTTGATTCACCTAATATTGGTTTGATATTAATATGAATTAACCACAACCAAACATGCTCAATGGTTCTGGAGTCACTCTTGTCATATATTATTCTGGAGCCCTAGTCATCACACTATTGAGCAGATTCTCTTTCACATAGGTGTCTTTCTCTATCACCTTCGATGAGCTGTAAGAGAAACTAAGTATTAAGTGGATGTTATGCACACCATGCTAGGTTGGACTGTCCTTTCAATAGACAGGATTTCCATTGTCTTACCACTGTCTTCTCTAGAACTATCTATATTAGTTTGGTGCCTCTGTGGAACATATGTCAGGATTGGACATGTAAGATATGTCTTAAAGAAAAAGCCTTTGAAAACAAGGTGGGGTTGGAAGGATCAGTAAGAAAGATAAAGACTTTAGACCATGATTCCAAAGGGTTAGTTCATGGTCAGTTCATGGTCTGGTGCTGAGAAAGTCCTAGATGAATCAAGAGGGAGATTTTGAGAACTATCTGGCCTTTGGGTGAGTGTTTCCACTGGAAATATTTTTTTTCATTGGCAGGGATGGGGTGCCACTAAGAACCTTGCTGTGCTTTGACACTGCGGGAAAGCAGCCTGGAAGCAGTGTGACTTTGTCAGTGAATGGCCTCAAGGGAGTGACACTGGGAAAACATCTGCAGCATTTTCTCATGCACAGATTTCAAGCTGTTCAAATCTTCATACACTAGGCCTTAGCCATGTGGACATGGAAGCCTTTGAGCTGGCCTCAGTCATCATCATATAAAAACCTCATAGAAGATGTGAAGCAAAATTCACTTACCCAAGCCACGTCCAAATTCTGAAACCACACACATGCTGAGAAACAATAATGGATTATTATTAGTCCCAGTACTAAGTTTTGAGGTGGGGAGGTTGTTATGATATAGGAGATAAGTGGAACAGGTATATTGTCATACCAGCTGGCTATTTTATTTCTATTATGAGACAAGTATATTGCCACATGTATTTCCAGCTCTTTCTTCAATCTTATAAGATAAATATTTATAACTATTTTATGGGAACAGAAATTGAGCCTAAGGGAGAATATACCATTTTTCCAAGGTCACAGAGCTTGAAGTTAAAAATGTTGGATTCATAAGCAAATGTATATATTTATATTTATATTATATATTTATATATTTTCCTATATCAATATGTCCTGACTTTAACAATATTTTCAAAATGGATCCTGGGGTTGGGCTTGTTTGTCAGAATACTAACCAGGGTTCATGTACTGGGTTGAAGGAGAGAATCTGCTTCCCTTTCTATCATAGCTGCTCCCTTCAATCATTCTCATGCTGCTTAGCATTACTTAGTGGGATGGTTAGGTTTTGTTGTCAACTTGATCTTTTAAATTATCTTTCATGGGTCTCTAAGGATGTTTATGGCAGCCTCTCAGTAGGGGGCATGATGTAAGGAAGCTCAGGAGATTAAACATCCTTTCCTTTGTGAGCCATGCAGGAAGGAAATTCCAGAGACTCAGGAAGCTATTAAGTCTGGGATAGGGTTGCAAGACCCCACCCTAAGGCTATAACAAAGGGGAAGAAAAATTCTCTCCTTGTCCCCGCTGCCTATTCCCTGTTCTGTTTGTGTGCTGTAGGTGATGGGTTTTTCTCTCTGTTCAGACTTGTGAACGAGGACCAGCCTCTTTTGCTGTTATGGAACTTCCCCTCAATCTGTAGTTTCAATAAATACTTTCCTCCCCCAAATTGTGCCTGGTTGGAAGATTCATCCCAGTGGCATATGGCTGACTGCAACACTTAGTTTATTCTTAAAATTGATTTAGGCTACTCCAAGGAAAAAATCAAGATTAGGGATAATAATCCCATCACTTAGAAGGTAGGAAGGTGCCTGGCTCTATAGTAACATTTACAATTAGGCAGCATGCAAACATGCACATGTGGGAAGGCTGTTGGAATCACATGCTTTACCAATGAAGTAGGTCAGATTCCAGCCTGATGGGAAGGGAGTCAACCAGTGAAACTGTAGTATCTGCGTTGTTGGCTCCAGAGAAAGCCGAGTCAGTGGGTGCCCTTCAGCAGCAGAGAGCCCTGTCACCCCAAGAGAACTTGCTACTTCATTCTAGAAGTGGCCCAAATTACACTTTCATATTGTGCCTCCTACACATCAGGGACATGGAATTATATTTTCTCTGTTATTTTCATTTTATTCTCACCCCACCCAACCTGTACATGTAGGAGAACTGATGAATAGACCCAGACATCCAGTAACTTTTGAAAGTTCATGTATCCTTTGATCAATATTAAATGGGAATTGAATGAAAAAAAGTGATTTTATGACAAGATATCATTTTACCTTCAGTGTTCCTTTCATTCAACTTCTATATAAATGTTGTTGTGGATTATTTTACTCTTCTGCCTTAACAACTAAAAGCAGCAGAAATAAAATGTTCATATGTGCCATCTGATTCAAGAATTTGGGTGTTTTTACATAAATCATATACAAGTAACCCATCTTTAAGCAATATATTTTTTAATATTTTCCTAATGTCCAACTTTTGTTTGGCTTTGTTTTAAAATACTTGATTTTGCATTGCTTATATGTTGTATATATATGTATATAATATATATCAAAATACCATATTATAACCCAGGTACATGTACAATTATTCTGTATTAATTTAAATAAAATGGGTTGGGGAGATGGGTCAGTGGATAAAGCACTTGCCACACAAGTGTGAATTCCTGAATTCAGATTGCCAGGACCCACTTAAAGCTGGATGCTACAGCATGGAAATCTATAATCTCAGTGGTGGAGACATAGTTGCCTGTAAGCTCACAGCCCAGCTAGCCTGGAAAATGCAGCAGTGAACAATGAAGGATTCAAGGTAGAGGTTGAGGACCCAACTCCGCAACTCTTAAAGTTGCAGGAACACATACACACTATGGCACTGTGATAGAGTTCCCTTTGGTGATGTTATCTTCCAATAGTTTAAATTCTGAATACATAGATGCTCTGAAGACCATTGCAAGTTGATACTGCTGGAAGCTTTGGGCTATTCTAGAATGAAGAAACTTTTCGGTTTTCAAATCCATTGATTCATTCAGTAGAATCATTCTCAGAGAACATTCCACCACATGCACACATACACCTACTTTTCAAACAGAAGTTTAAAACAATGATGCTTTGTTTTTTTCTAACTGGATCCTCAATTTCATAGTCCTAGAATCTGACTTGTGTTCTCTTTTCTCCTTCTCCTCTTTCTCTTACTCCTCCATTTTGTTTTTAATATCCGCCCTATCTCTCTCTCTCTCTCTCTCTCTCTCTCTCTCTCTCTCTCTCTCTCTCTGTGCGTGTGAGTGTGTGTGCCCATGTATATGTGCCTGCTTGTGGAAGCCAGAGGACAACCTCAGGTAGCCACAGGAAATTAGACTAAACTGGAGAGCCACAAACCCCAGGGATTCTCTTGCCTCTCCCTTTTGCTAGAATTAAAAGCATGTACTACTATGCCTAGCATTTTTACCTGGGTTCTAGGAATAAAACTCAGGTCCTTCTGCTTCTGCAGCAAACTTTACTGACTGATCTATTTCCTCAGGTCTCCTGTGTTCTAGTTTCATGTTCTGTTTTAGAGCCTTTGGGGACAAAAGGCAAGTGTAAGTGTATTTACAGAACTAATTATTTCACCACATCTAGTAGCCAGGATTTATGCTGTCTCTTTTCAAGGATATTTGCTATCAATGATGCACTCCAACTCTCAGTTGGGTTTTGAAGTGCCTTTCCTAGCTATGCATACTAAGATTTGGAGTCGTTTTGTATACTTTCTCATCGACACCCAGAGGCATCTGTACTTGAGGAAACCTCAGGCTGGTGGGCAACAAGCAGGGATTTTTTTTTTACTATTAGAACGCAACTGTATGCAGGTGGCTACACCAAAGAGGAAATTCGATTGCATCCTAAGTCTGAAAGATTTTAATTGTGAGCAAGATGGACTTACCTTATGGACTCCTTGAGATGCTCAGAGCTAATGTTTCTAATAGAAAAGGCTCTTTCTTGTCCCTTACCAAATACACTGTAGAAATAGGGTATGTGATTGACTGTTCCATGAAGGATGTACAAATATTATTAGAACATATTGATTTCATTTTGTGGCTGTGCAATCTGAGGAGGAAGCAGGTATAGTAATTTTGTAAAGTCACATTTTCTGGGAATTAGCTGGTCAATATGCCTAGAAGAATGGTATTTTCAATTTCTGTAAATATACTATAGTCTGAGCCAATTCATTCTAAAACTTCTTTTAGGGACAAGGCACTCATTGGGGAGGTTCCTCAATGGGCCATTTGGTTCCTTTAATCAATTTTGTCAGTACATAAATGTTTTGAACACAACATACCAACAGTATGTTGCAATCAACAAAAATGTCAAAACCTATGCCTTGAAGAAGCATTTGTTTCAAAAAGAAGAACAGGAAAAGTACAATCACTCACAAATATGCAACTCATTGCAGAGTTATAAAGGCTACAGAGAAAGAGAAATCATGGTAGAGAGAACTACTGCTTCCATAAAAAGAGAACAAGGTGAGCCTCTTTAATCAGGTGAAATTTGGGTGAGAGATTTAAAAGCAACGATGGGGAGACATACAAAGTCCGATATCTGAAGGAATTATTCTAGTAAAGTCCTGAGGAGATAGCAGAAGCAGCCTTCTGAAGCAGGAGAGTAAGTTATAAAGGGACATAGGACAGTATGTCTTGAAAGAGGCTGGCTTTCATTTTGAGACGCCCAAAAAGTACTTTTTAAACTTCTGGACACATAGAAGCCTTGCTCTGATTATGTTTTAGGAAGCTCTGTCAGGATTCTGGGTTGCTCAAATACTTTAGAGAAAACAAGGAGGAAACCAGCGAGGGTGTGCTAGCCAGGTAACAGAGCAGTAATCAAAGTGAAAGGGCAAGGAGGCTTAGGCAGAGACAGAGGTGGGCATTTCTTTGTTGATAGGTGTTTGGGTTTTCAGTTTGGGGCTCTTGTGAATAATGCTACTGTTTGCTTGTGTGTGCACGCTTGTGTGTGTGTGTGTGTGTGTGTGTGTGTGCATCAGTGTGGAAGCAGATGACAGCCTAGGGTGTTGTTCCTCAGGCACACCATCATCTCCATTCAGACAGAGTCTTTCATTGGCCAGAAACTCATTGATTAGACTAGACTGACTGGCCAGTGAGTTCCAGAAATCTTCCTGCGCCTGACTTCCCAGTGCTGTTATTTCAGGCGTATGATGTCACACTTGGCATTTTATGAGGTACTAGAGATTTAACTTGGGTCTTCATGCTTATGTAGCAAGCACTTTGTAGACTAAACTACTTCTACAGTCCCCTGAAATGCACTTTTTGGAAGTTTTCTCTTGATAGATGTATGCCTTTAGTTCTATTATATTGTATGTACATATAAGGTGAGTTGTCTGGTCATGTATGAGGAAAGTGATTGACTTGGTAGTTAAGCCCAAAACTTTCCCTAAATGTACTATACAAATTGTATTTTTCATGCAGGTGGTATCAGTGTTTGAGGACTGCAGATACTTCAGATTTGGACCAAGCTTAGTATTACCCAAATCTTAAAATATTATCCTTTTGCTGGTTATGTTTTATGTTTTAAAAAATAATTTACATTTTAATGATAAATAATGATACCAAATTCACATACCATTATTTATAAGTTTAGAAGCCTTTGATTTATGAGTGTTTGAAAGTGTATTCTGGCTACCAAGCCCTTTGTCACTTACATGCCTTGTAAATATCTATTCCCTCTCTATAGCTTAATTGACACCTTTTGATAAATTAACGGTTCTTAATTTTAATGAAGTGCAAGCCTTTCTAAATGGGTAGAGCCTTTTGTGCTCTGTTTCATAAATATCCCCAACTTCAAAGCACCAGAAATACCTTTAGCTGAGCCATTTCCCCAGCCTGTGTTAAAGCACTGGAAATATTATGTTTGCATTCTGGAAGTGTTATTTTGTTCTCTCTAATGCTGGTCTATTAACAATCTAGAATTTCTTTCTGTATGCGGCATAAAGCATCGATTAACATGCTTCATGGTGAGACATGAAGGCGTACACTGTCCCCAGTGATTTTGAGGAGAAGTCTGTGCACTCAAGTCAATTGCCAGAAGAATCTTGACTAAGTGCCAGGTCTATCATGTTATAATTAGCTTTATAATAAAGTATAACTTTTGAACTTTAAGCTTTTCAACATTGTTATTTAATATTCAAGAATAATAGGTTTAGCTATCCCTTAATATATTTTACTAATAATAGAAGCTAGGTAATCCAGAATGGTGTATATTTGTTAACATATACTGATCTCACTCTCTGATGGAGATTGTGTTTGTATTTTTCAGGATGCAGTGAGAGAGCTGTGGCCCAAAGAACCCTACCAACCAACCGCAGGCAGAAAGCTGAGATCCTGGCAAGAGAGGAGCCACCACAGACATATCGTGGAGGATCCATATGGAACCCTGCAGAGAAGAACGGGATGAACAAGGGACCTACAGCCACAGCCATTCAATCAACTCAGGATAAGTCAGGGTGTCAGAAACCAATGATTCTTGACACAAAAACCCCTAAGCTCAGAACATTAAAGCATCCTTAATACTCACCCACCATGACTCAGGGAACTGAGCGGAAGGTGGGGCGGAAAGATTGTGAGAGCCATGGTGGGGGAGAATATCAGAGACTTGGCACCCCTCAGTAACAACACACTTGGGTCAGGAGAACCCGGCTGAATACTAGGCTATCCATGGTCCCCTACCACACAGACGGATACAGACGGCCCACAGAGGAGGATATCCAGCTGACTGGGGATGGGGAAGGGGGGCAATGAGGAATTGGGGATAACAACTCATTGTTGGCCCACTAAACAATGTAACTCACTATGGACTGAAGAATCCATTTTATAAAGCAATGGAGAATCCATTTTATAAAACTGACTCCAGGTTACAAAAAAATGACCAAACAGTCCCCCTCCCCTTTTAAAATGGACTTAGTCATAAATTCCAGGGAATGAACAGAAGACCAAACACTCCATATAAAGTAGCGTATGACTATTCCTGGAATGTGGGCTGACCATAGAATGAGATATGAATGCAAATTTCAGGCTCCAATAAGGTGACCAATCGGGAGTATATAGATAGGGACAAAGAGCAAAAGAGCCAATGGAAATATAACATGTCCTTTGGTCTGAACTGTATTATAATTTTGTGGTTTTTGTCTATATATACCCTGAGCCTTTGTTCTTCTGGGCTCCTTGGCATCCATCTGTCTGGGGAGCCCGACTGTGCAGCTGAAGAATAAAATTCCTCTTGCTTTTGCATCTGCTGGTATGTTTATTTGAGTCCTGGGGTACGCTCTCCCGAGAAAGGCCTTGGGAGGTCTTTTCAGACAATAAAAAAAAAATTAGAAAGCCTGCCAGCGCTTTGAAAAGGATTTTGAGATTACATTAAATCTATAGATCAATTTGGGGGAAACTGACATCTTTACTTCATTTTCCTATTCATGAAATAATCTCTTAATTTATTTAGAGATTCTCAAAGCATCTCCTTACTTAACATTTTTAAAAGTTCTTTCAGTACTTTGTCGCTTTCTCTGTATATTTTTATGCCTTTCCTAGTTTTTTACTTGATATTACATGTTTTAATGCACTCATAAATGATATTTATTTTTTTTACTTCCAATCATTTTTACTACCATATAGAAATCACAGTTATTCTGTGTACAATGATTTTTAGACAAACATGTGATAGTTAATTTTGTTTGCTAGCTTCACTAGAGTTCCTAGACAACCACTACAGACACCTCCAGGTGTGTCACTGGACTAAGGCACACCTGACAATTCCTACAGATACCTGGTGATGGTGTGTCTGTGAGGGTGTGTCCAGAGGACCTTGGCCTGTGTGTCTATGAAATGGATGAGGAAGAACTTTCCTGAACTTGATGCCACCACCCCACATGCACTCTCCCCTCCCTCACTCAGCTGATGCCTTTCTTGCTGCCACTGCGTCGAGTCTACATCAAGGTCTCCATCCTTCAGCCTTTGAATAGACCTTTGCACCAGAACTCTCAAGGGGACTTGCAGTCCTTCATCTTCAGACCAGGGTTGCACTGTTCTCGCCTGTTCCACAGGTTCCAACTTCTTACATTGTGGGGCTCCAACTTTCCCTGACTCTGCATAGGCCACTGTGGGGCTATGGAGCCTCTGAGAGCTTAAGCCAATCCTACACATCCCTTATACCTCTAAGATCTGTGGATGGTTCCGGTGATGCTTCTCCGGAGAACCCTGACCGAAATACAGTTCATTTCTAAAATCATTTATCAATTACCACTGCTTCCTATTTTTTTTGGACATTTTATGTATAATCATGTCACTGAGGATTAAATAAAGTTTGCTTCTTTCTAAATTTTCACTCATTAACTTGTTCTTTGTGCTAGTACATCTGATACAAAACTTTGGATGGAGCTAATGACAATGCTTACTCTTATTCTGAAATGCAGGGGTAAGTGTGAGTATATGACACCATTACGTGTTCTGTTAGCATAATGCTTTTGTAAATATTCTATTAAATTAATTTATTTTTTACTTTGCTAAGATACTTTGTACCATTAAAGTGCTTGAATTATCAAATCATCATATATCCATTTAAAAGATCAACTGACTTTTTCATTCATTTAGTTAATGTAGCTAAATTATATTGATAAACACATTCATAGATTTTTAAAATGTCATACCCATATTTCATTTTGGGGAAAATTCACATATCATAATAGCATAATAGCATATGTATGATATTATATACAATGCCATTCATATATATATTTTTTTTCTGAGTTCTGATAGTAGAATTATTCTAACCTAATAAAACATTAGAAAGCACTTGTCAGGGTTTCTTTATGCCTTGGCTGCCTGCATACTGTCATATTTCCTGGAGGCCTTGTGTAGGGGATACACATTTATAAGGAACCATGGAATTCTATAATTTATGTGTTGTTAAGTTGGTTGACAAACCCAAGTCATCACAGGAGAATTAGCATATCAGATACAAAATAAACAGAAAATAAATGACTACTTTATCCTTTCAGCTACTGGACATTCATCCAAATATATTAGTTAGCAATTGAAACATATTTCTTTAGCACTTAATATTTCTTAATATTATCCCTTTCTGAAATACTTTGTATAAGTTTGCTCTCAATATTATTTTCTTTTCTTCTGATAAAATTCAACAGGAAATCTATCTGATAAGAACTGGGGATTGATAGAGTGGTTTATGACCCTTAGTTTTCTATTTTTTTTGCATAGTTCTGGCTATCTCATAAATTTGGCCAAAGTATTATATGTATTGGAATTTTATTTAACAATAAGTAAAAAATTGTTAAATTAAATTAAGTCAGTTGACACAAACTTAGAAAGTACAAAAACCCATGTTCTCTCTCAAGGTGGACTCTAGCTTGTAGGATACAAGAGGAGAATCAACTAAAAGTAATTGTATTTGAAAATTCCATAATGATACATAAAACTCTGTATGCTAACTAAAATAAAGTATAATAAAAATGATATCCTCTGAAACTTAGTAGAGTTTTGTTTTCCTCAGAAGACTCCTTCAGCAGTAAAATTTAATTCTTAGCTTCACAGTAATCATGAAAATGCCTTCAGGAAGAAAATGGCAGATGAATAGTTTTTGTTGCCTCTGAAATATTAGCATATCTGGTCCTTTTTGCTTCATCAACTCTACAGTGTGTTTAAGAACATGATTTCATACGAGTATGATTGTTCAAGTAGTTTTTTCTTTAAGTATTTTTTCATATTGAGAACAGTGAACATCTTCACCAAATACTTCTCCCAGGAAATCCATGTTCCTCAGTGAAACCATGCTCTAAAATCTTATGCTTAAATGAGAAGTCTGTTAGTCATTTCACTTTATCTTCCTATATGAGAAGAAATGATTGTCACTAATCCTTTCTGATAGATGAGGGGGTTTCATTCAGAATTACAGAAGCTTCAAAGATCATGAGGTTTTTTTTTTCCCCATAGGGCATAGCAAAGCTCATTAAATATCCAATTGTTCTATAACCTCTTGGATAGAATTAACATTTGCTAGAACAGTTTTGTAATGACCAAAGAAAAGTTGTGTTTTTTTTCATAGCTTTATGGAAAGAGCAAGTTTGTTTTGGTTGTTTTATTTGTCTTGGAAAAAATCTTTTGGGAGCAGTTAGAAGTTTGTACTTTTGTGAGAGAAAATACAATGTAGTGTCATTAACTCTGAGAGAAAAGGAAGTATGACTGAAATCCCTTCCTCCAAGTAGCAGGTAATTAACAAGTATTAGTAAAAATTATTTTGCATTCATATCATTAACATTTTGAAACAGAGGTAAGAAATTGAACCACTTTCTCCTCCTGCTTCTGACTCTTCTTTCCATTATAGGATTAGAAGTTTGGGGTTCATTGAGTACTGAGTATGAATAAATGCAACATCAATTTTTGAGGTATATCTTTGTTGTGTTAATGCATGTTCATGTGTGTGTGCATTGCGTGTGCACATGAGAGTGCAGATATGCATCCCTCAGGGCACACAAGGAGCTCAGAGGAAAACTTCCTTTCTGCTGTTGCTCTTCCCAGACCTGCCATGAGCACCTCAAAGACTTCCTGGATTTCTGAAACCATCTACCCAGCTCTCTGGAGTATAGCTTAAAATATGGCATCTGTAGCCATAGCATGTATGGTGGCACATGCCTTTCATCCCAGCACATGGGAGGCAGAGGTAGGAGGATGACCATGATTTTGAGGCCACCCTGAGACCACATAGTGAATTCCAGGTCAGCCTCGACTAGAGTGAGACCTACCTCAAAAAGCAAGATATATGTATATGTATATATATATATATATATATGACATTCTTCATTAATTAATAGATTATTTTCTTTAATTTTTTTTTCACTTTGACTTCTTCGTAGGCTTTTTGATAATATCTATACCAGACGAACTCATGTACACACACCCACACACATGTTGTCCTTCTGAAATCAAGTGTTGCTTCTTCTATCTATGGCAAAATAATACCTGAGTTTACAGGTGACCTGCCTTTACCTGCTGTGGAATGGAAGTGTAAGTTAGATGGGAAACATTTGATTGAAGTATGTATTAGGTGTTAGTGATGGCAAAATTTCCCAATTTCTGTCTAGAGGAGCATTCACTGCCTGTAATGAACATTCCTTAATTTTCTTCAAATTCCTCTAGTAGAGCATATTGGCTTTCACTCCTAATGATTTCATTAATTCATGATAAAATGATTTCAGAGTGTTCCTTGTGCAAACCTCCCAGACCTTAAATAGATATAAAATTGAATCTAGTGCATATGTCCATCAATTACCATCTCTTTAAATAGTTGGAGAAGGATGCTACCAGACAGAGAAGTGCAGAAAGAAATCCTTCTGAGGGAAGGTGATGCTTTCTTCTTTAACATTCTCCAAATGAAGGGAGAACCCTACTTTAGAGATTATTCCACTTTGTATAAAATTAAAGTTTTGATTTTTATTCACGATTTTAAACACTATTCTGTTGGACCCAGCCTGGCTGCATATCTGAGAGCTAAGCTTTAATTTCCTAGCACACCTGTGCCCCCAGGAGGCAGGGGGATGGCTGACAGCCCTAAATCCTATTTACAAGTGCTAATAGGTTTTACTCCTGCTGCCTGAGTTTCTGTAGCTGTGTTCCTGTTTGCTAAGTCCTTGGTGTAAGAGATAAGACAATGCAACACATCCCTAAATTGTATATAAGGTTGGATGTGAAAATAAAGTTTTGAGATCTGCTTGGACACTTCTCCCGGCTGCGTGTGATTGTCCAGCCGTCGCGCTCACCTTTCCTCGATGGAGCCAGGTCTCCTGCTGGCCAGAGAGACTGAGGCTCACATAGCAGGGGGCCAGGGACCCGTGTGGTAAGACATCTGGAGAAGCACCCCAACACTATTCATATTGGGATTAGAGAAGGGTGCTGGAGGGGAACCTGTGAATCCCCTTAATTTCAGGAGAAGCATTCCAGGTAAGGTGAAATTCCTGAAAACAGGAAAGGTTACACATGTGTCTGTGGTGTCAGAGGCACAGAGTGGACTTTCACTATATTGTGCCATCAAGCATTCTAATTTGTCAGGCCACCTGTTTAGCCCAAGAAATTTCATTTTTTTCCAGAGGAAGATAGGTGATGCATGCTCTAGAAATGGAGACGTTATGAGTAGAAAAAGTGAGTACAGTGTGCTTTTAGACATTTAAATCTTTATTCTTGACAGCAAAGAAGAAAAGCAGTAACTAAAACAAATAGCTGTTCATGGATGATCAAGCCCACCTTGACCACGTGTGGCACCTTCTGAGCACTGCTGTGCCTTCCATAATAAATCACAAGCACTTCTTTGTCTCTCCATGTGGGTGAAGTAAGGATGGGGGGAGGGTCTCACCATTTTTGTGTGAAAAAATGAAAAGTCAATGATGTTTCTTTTTAAATTTTGGAGGTATGGCTTGAGTTGCTTTTATTTCACTGACCTTGACTAACATGAACCCCACCCTTTATAAACGACTGTCTTCTTTCTGTTATTTGGGTTGAGGTTATCTGACTTTGAGTTCTGCTCACCCATCAGGTTCTGTCCTGGCTCCATGGGATTTTCCTGATAGTCTATGCACTAGAACTCATTATTTCTTTCTGGGGTCTCTGGCTGTGTGGAGTGAGGAAGCACCTGTCAGGAGTTCTTTCTGCCTTGGCTATCTGCAAGGTGTAATATTTCCTGGAGGCCTTGGGTAGGGGATGCACATTTACAAGGAACCATGTAATTCTATGATTTATGTGTTGTTAAGTTGGTTGACAAACCCAAGTCATCACAGGTGAATTAGCATATCAGATACAAAATAAACAGAAAATAAATGACTACTTTATCCTTTTAGCTACTGGACATTCATCCAAATATATTAGTCAGCAATTGAAGCATATTTCTTTAGCACTTAATATTTTCCAGGTAAAGTTCTAGTGAAATGAGAATTTTAGAAGTTCCTTTCTTTTGTTTGTTTTCAAGGTAGGATCTCGCCCCAAGAATAGTATTGGAATGTAGAGCCTTTGGGACATAATTGGACCATAAGTGTGGAGTTCTTAGGAAGGGGATTGGTACCCTTATAAAAGAGATTATATTGAACTCTCACATGTCTTTCACTATAAGAAAGGCTCTACTACCTCCTCCAAACACTTAATTTTCCAGTGCTTTTTCTCACTAATTCCTAGTGTCCAAAACTGTGAGGAATAAACATTATTTAAATACCAAGGCTAAGGTACTGTTTTTTCTTTATAACCACACAAGTAGTCTAAGTTCAATGTGTCCAACCCTTTGACGTTGTGGTGTGATGACATTTACAAATGTATTGGCCATATTTGTAGCCATTCTTGGATGCATCTATCCCATGGGCTGCATCGAGCAAAAAATGAAAATGCTGCAAATTCAAGTTAATAAACAATGAAAACTCTGTTATCTCCTTAAATAGGTATATTTAAGCATGTTAATGTTCATAACTGTGTGATTTTCCTTTTCCTCTGTTCAATTAATATTAAAAATTATTAGGATCATGAAAATGCAGGCATTTAAAATTTTTAATAGAAATTTTCATTAGAAAGAAAAATAGAAATGCTTTAATGATTCAGATTATATTGGCAATATACACATTAAGACAAAACCATGCATATATTTATAATATACAGGATGACTATTTTCTTAATAACAATTTTGAGATAATTATTAGTAACAATTCTAGAATAATCTTTCCTTTTGCTGTTATTTGTAGCAAGCATGATGCCACTAAGCTTTGTTTCCAGCTCAGTAAGACTCACCTTCATCATGCAATCAGGAAGCAGCCTGCCATTAAGATTGGAAGTGGAGTGAAGGTTTTTTTTTTTTTTTTTTGAGTTCAGTTTTTTTTTTTAATGTGACCCATGTTACAGTTAAATAAACATCATGAGGTTTCTTTTTAACATGGTGTTATGGTTTGATCCAGGTGTCCCCCACAAACAACTGAATGTGTTCTGAAAGATCGATCCTCAGCTGATGGCAGTTTGGGTTTTAGAACCTTCCTGGAACTGTGTTGTTGGGGGTGGGCTTATGGGGGTTATAAAGCAGCTTCCCCTTGCCAGAGTTTGGCACACCTTTCCTGCCATTGTTTGCAGTGCTGTGGTGGAGATGATGTCCACCCTCTGCTCATTCCATCATTTTCCCTTCCAGGATGGAGTCTCCCCTTGAGTCGTTGAGCCAAATAAACCCATTCCTCCACAAGCTGCTTTTGTTTGGGTTCTTTCTGTGCAGCAAAGAGTAAGCTGACTGCAACACAGGGAACTATTTTTGTTGATTTCTACTACAACTTTAAAAATTCATTATCTTTATGCACATTTTGGGGAGGTAACACTGGAGAAGTGGGACTGGGAGATGGCTTAGAGAGAGAAGTACACTTGTTGAACAAGTCTGAGTTACATTCCAGCACCTGCACAAAAAGCCATGGCAGTCCATGACTAAAGCTAGAATTGCTGGGGTTCCCTGATTAACCAAGCTGACTGAAAATGAAAGCTCTGGGTTCAGTGAGAGACTATCTGGAGAAAATAAAGCAGAAAGGATTACCTGGCATTCTCCTCTGGCCTCCATAACACATGTGCATTGAGTGTGACCATCCACATATATATGTGTGTGCACGAGTGGCACTCACACACACACAGAATAAAAAAGACAAAATTTTAGAACTGGATTCTAATATCCCATCTATAAATAAGTATAGGACAAAAGTAAAAAAAACTCACACTATCATCAAAAGCCTAAACTTAAATTTCACTTTAAAATAATTTATATTTTAAAACTTCCCAAGGCCAATGTAAAATAATTCAATAACAAATTATCTTCCCAGTTTTCTGTCTCTAGACCGACCCTTTATGTATTTCTGTTCCCAGATTGCAGTGTGTATAACTGAGTATAGGCTTGGTCATTAACCAATTGATCTTTTTTCTAATATGCCTGGTATGCCCCCCCCCGTGCCCCCAGGAGGACATACCAGCAAAACAGTTTCACAGCTTCCATAAATTCCATGAACTCTAGTTTAAGGAATCTCTCCACCTCTGTCTCTCCATGTTCACCATAGCTGCTATCACCTTCAATAAGCTCTCATCTTTCCTAGTTTCTAAAGTAACTGATCTTGACACTTGTTTTACCTTCCTCATTTTGTCTCATTTTGAATGTGACCAGACAAGTTTAGAGTATTTGCCTGAGAGTGGTTTCAGTAATTGTTCTTCAATCTGTGATTTCAGCCTGGGTGTGCTGGTCCTAATGATGCCTCAATGAAAACCCCAGACAGCAGTCAGAAGCCAGCATGCCAGGACTACAACTTAGTACCTGTAAGGTATAGTATCTTTGACATGACATGACATTGTTTTTTAGTATACATTCTGTTTCTAGCTTAGTTTATAGTAAATAAAGCAGTTTTACATATATCCTCCTATAACAATACACTAAAGTAGAAAAAGTATATTATTTTCCCTATCCTACGGACTATATAAATAAATCTGAGACGTAGGTATCTTGTTTAAGAGCAAATAAATTAACAAACAGGGACTCAAAAATCCAACCAGAGTTTTAATATATATGAAAATTTGCCAAGCAGTTAATGCAGATATACGCAATCTGATTATGCTATTTCTTCCAGACTTGCTCATTTTGGTGTGTGTGTGTGTGTGTGTGTGTGTGGTGTACCAAGATCATCAAGGAAAAATTCAAATGGGACTTGTTTGGGTCATATGTTGGAGTTAGGGGTAAGGGGGAGTTCAAGTGGCTTCATTTCATATACTTGAGTTCAAATCAAAATTATTTTACAGTTTAGTATATAAAACAAATGCTTAAAGAAAAAACAATAAAAGAGGAGAGAACAATGTATACTTGAAAATGATTTTTAACATGTTTGCTTTCAGAAATGAAGCACCCAAGATACTGCCTTCAGAGGAAAAATACAGGAAACCAGTTGCTGCCCCAATTCTTCTCATCCTCTAGTAAAACACAAAGTCAAGGAATGGACCCAGAAGTTCCTGGTGTGAGAACATGTCTTTTTCATTTCTATGGCTCCCTACAATTCACTGTTTTCATCATTTATTCATTCACTGATGATTGTAATCTGTGTAGTAAATATTGCAGTGTCCATACCATATCCTATCAGATGGGTTGACCCAGATTTTGTGTGGACCATGAATACCACCTCCTTGTGCAACAGAGATTCCTATAGGTAACATTCTCCATCATGTCTGTAGAGCTCATTTTTCTTTATCTGATCTATTCCTTCTCTGTTTATGAAAACAAGAGTATAGAAAATGAAATACCAATTAAAAGCTAAACTCCACTCTGCTTGTAACTAGAAACCATGTTGTTGTGTGATGGCACATTTACTTCAGAAGCCAGGTATATTGAACAGGAGTTTGAGTTCTGGCTGGTATTTTCTAGCAGACAAGGATCTTCTGTGTGGTGACTCTAAGGAGGTACTTGTTAAGTAACTTCCACTCAGGAAATGCAGAAATACATCATAGCCTAAATACTATAAGGTATAAATTAGTGTAATAACCAGATTTTAATGTGTCACTTATCTATCTATAAAACATTAGATGTAGTACATCTGAGAATTTATATAAAATATTCAATTATGCTTTTGAACAGAATGTATTGTGGAAATAATGGGAATATGGATGTCCATGTTATAAGATTAGCCTTGAGAAGGAGAGAAGGAACAATTTTGGGCTGATAACAATAAAAAACTTGGAATAAGAGATTATTTTTCAGAGGAAGAAATATCAAGTTGTGATTATGTTTATATATCTCCATATACATATATTATACATTATGCTTACATATACATATATGTGTATATATAAAAATAATCCCAACATATATATATATATATATATATATATATATATATATATATTTATATTACATATGAATGATTAGTTTTAAAGTTCTATCAATATGTACATGTTGACTATCTGATTAGTTCCATGCTTAGATTCCAAAGCGTAGGCACTTACATTTAAAAAATACTCACCCCCCAGGACTCAGGGAACTGAGCGGAAGAGGGGGCAGAAAGATTGTGAGAGCCGTGTTGGGGGAGACTATCCAGAGGCATGGCACCCCTCAGTAACAACACACTTGGGCCAGGAGAACCCGGCTGAATACTAGGCTATCCATGGTACCCTACCACAAAGACTGATACAGATGACCCATGGAGGAGGATATCCAGCTGACTAGGGATTGGGGGGGGGCAATGAGGAATTGGGGATAACAACTCATTGTTGGCCCACTAAACAATGTAACTCATTATGGACAATAAAAAATAAAGTCATTTTCCATAATCTTTAAAAATATTTTATTTAGAGAAAGAGAGAGAGATAATGGGAATGCCAGGGCCTCTTGCCACTGCAAATGAACTCCAGACACATGTGCCACTTTGTGCATCTTGCTTTATGTGGGCACTGGGGAACCCAACCCAGTCCACAAGGCTTGCAAACAAGATCCTCTAACCTTTCTGAGCCTTCTCTCCTTTAAACTTTCTGAGCCTTCTCTCCAGCCCTCACCTACTTTTAACTTAGGCAGTAACAGTAACAACAGACCATGAAAGGAAAAATAATTCTAAGTACATGGAACAGTTATGGTATAAGTTCTGTTATTTTATACATATATGTTTCAAAATAAAAACCTTTGACCTATATCTTCAACATTGCATTGTTGAATGATGTTGCAGTTACCTTCACATTGTTTGACAAACACATGACCAGAAGCAACTTATGGGAGGAAGGGATTTGGGGGGGGTGCTTACAGAGTCCAGGGTTAGTTCCATCATGCTAGAAGAACGTGGCTCATTCTGCTATGCATTATAGGAGAGAGGTGGGCAATAAATATCAGAAAACCCCAAAGCCCAGTGACTCATCTCCCTAACAGGGATCTGCCAGGTGGGGACTCAATTTAAAGTACCCACCTGAGTCTATAGGGACACACATTCAAACCACCACAAATGGATATAAAAGCATTCTCTATTCCTTTCTCTTTCAGGGTTGGGATCTACTGAGCATGGGCTACATGGCAGAACAGTAGGAGATAGCTGTAATTTAAATAGTAGACATTTATATTGTGGAATTTGAGATTTTTTTCAATAAACTAGTAATGAAAATAAACAGAAGGCTGCTGATCTGGGTTGTAATATACTTGCATATTAGGAGAGACAAAGATGAATATAGTAGAATTTCTGCACTCTGAAGACTCATAGAGTCCCTTGGGAAATAAACACATAAATAATGATGAAGGCAGAATGTGATATATGAAACAACCAAAGAGAAATTTCTACTACATTTCAGGTATGAAAAAAATTTCCTTCCCTTGATTTATTTGAGTCTGCCTATCCTTTTGTAACTGAATGATAGCATTTTGAAGTATTTTGTTAACTCAAGATTATTCTAAGAACTTTTCAAGAATGGATTTGGAAATAAGTGAAGCTAGGATTGAGATCAATTAAAACATTACTAAAAAAGCCCGGAGAAGAAAAGTTAAGTTTTTGTTTCAAGTTGTAGCTCCTATGATATATTCCAACAAAGTAACGTGGAAAGGAAACTTTGCAATAAAAATGTGATGGTATTGAATTGGTACAATTGATGGTTAAATTGAAACGATGAAGAGCAGAGCTGTGGGGAAGTACAGAAAACACTTGCTAGCTTTGCATGGGAAAAGGAAACAGAGCCCCTTCTCCATGTGGTTTATGGGCATCTGAATTTAACAGATTGATGACATAAAAACCACCTGGAGAAAGGATGCTTCAGGTTCAATCTCTTTACATGCCTGTTATCTTTAATGCTCTCATGCTTAATGGTTGAGTCCAAAGCGTAGGTATCTGCCTTTAACATGGGCAGCAGTAGTAATAAGACACCTGAGAAAATAAGTACATATCTAGCTGTACTGTGGGCAAAATATCCCTAGTCCATAGAACAATGATGCAACTGTAGCACAATGACCAGAATTTTCAGTAGCAAAGCTAGATCTAATTTTTATTTTGGATCACAGGAATCAGAACATAATTGTGCATTTTTATTTTGAAAACCTTTCAGTTAATGTAGGTTGAGGAGCTGTGTATGTGCAAATAAATCAAGGCAAGAAAATACTGGTCTTGCAGCTAATATATAGTAGAAATTTCTCTCTGTGACTCCAATATATATATCCTACATTACCCTAGTAATCTAGCATTATATGTTTATTTCCCTCAGCAGGCTGTGGGTCTTTATTATTCAATTTTGTGGCTGAAATATTCAGCACAGTGTTTATCAGAGTGTTGATTTCTAATACAGGTTTGTTGATATGAAACAGAATTAAATACACAAATTTTAGTCACCAACTTATCATGATGCCCAGAATATGACCAGGGCTGTGAAGATGTAAACATCTCCACAGGCTTCTCAGAAAGAAAATGACATTCCCAAGAGGCACATTTCGATATGACATCAGGGCCTGAGCTCTGAAGCACTTTGCTCCTCCTCCTGTTGATTCCATCAACGTGACTTTTGAGACTATAATACAAACTCCTTCAACCAAGAGGCACTTTTCAGCTCATGAAACTTTCTGTGTTATCTAATTGCCATTCTCAAAGAGCTGTTGAAGGTCAACAGAGCAAGTGCATCTCTGTATTATAGGTGAAGTTACTGAAGCTCAGAGAGGTTGTGATTTCCCCAGAGCCAAAGAGCTCATAACTGGAAGGGCTTGTGCTAGAATCATACTTTCAAGATTACAGCTCAACTTGGCTTCCTCATTTGTGTTCTGGGAATAATAATACTTTCATTGCTGTATTGTGTGAGTAATCAAAGCAATGTACCTTGCCATAAAATATACATTGAATAAATCTTGTCTTTCAACAATTATTATGCTATGCTACCTTTATATTACACAATGACTAGTGTTATTAACTTCTCTCCAAACAAGAACCATTTGTCTGCCAGGATTTAGTTTAGAATTCTAAAATCCTTTCAGATGTGTTTGTGTTCTTCATCAAGCCCCCTGTTTATTTTTCTCCCCTCTGTTTTGAACATGAATGATACTACTTGCTCATTGCTTGCATTGAGATGGATGTAAAAATTATTTAAATAACTTTTCTAACTTCCTATTGATGTCTTCTTTTATATGCTGAGATTAACTTTTGTGGAAACTGGAATGTCTGTCATTTATTTTATGGCTGTAGTTCATGGATAGTTTGCTTCCCTTGTTTGACTGCTTAGTTACTAAATACTGAAAATTTATTTAGACTGCATTTACCAGTGTTACTGCTCAATTTGTTTATGGAATTTTTACTAACATTAGTATAGTGTCATCTCTGAATTTTAGGCAAATACTGGGTTCAAACTCTTGAAAATTTGTTTAAAATTGAGTACAGAGGGTTTGTGAACCCATGGACCATACCAAAAGCACTAGAAATTACTGTGGATTTTCCCCTAAAAAGGGTGAAACCTGTTGACAATGCTTTATTCTGTGAAAATTACCAGAAAGAGAAGCTGGCATTTTTAATAGACAGTTTTCTTTGGCTTCTTCATCTTTTCGACCTGCAAGATATTCATGCAAGCATTTTTTGTTATTATGATACATTCATATTGAATAGATTCTAGGGACCAAACATTGGGACAGTCATTGAATATTAATAATGTTCACTATACCAAAACAGATGTAGTAGCACTATTGACACCTTTTGTATATCTTCTGATGGAATTAAATTAGACAAGGTGTGCCAGTGCATAGCATTAGTGCACTATAAATGCCTGAAAGGGGATTTTACTCAGAACTATTGCCCTTGCTTTAAGTTTTAATTTAGAGGATTATATGGTAACTGTATATGTATCTGTTTTTTATTAATATTTTATTGTCAGTAATTAGATACAGTGTATGAGCGAATCTTGTGATGATACCCCAGTTTCCCTCCTCTCTGTCCCCTACCCACTGGGGGCCCTCCTTGGTGGGCATACGGGATCAGTCCATGGGGTAGGTGTTTATGAATTGCACAAGAGATATCTAGTTTTTTTCACATTTTGTGTTACTGTTGAGGGGGGCAATGTCTCTTGATATTCTCCCCCACCCCCACTTCCTTTCAGTTCTCTGAGTCATGGTGGGTGAGTGATAAGTGTGCTTTATTGTTGAGATCTTAAGTGTCTCTGGTCTGCTGCTTTGGATTATGGTCAGTATCTGGTGTCTGTCTCCATTGACTTTTCATGATTTATCTGACTTGCTGTGGTGATAGGTCTCATGTTTATCCCTCCATTTTCTCATAGGTTTCCTTTGGGCCCTAAATGATAGACCAGGGGTGGTTCATCTCCTGCCAGGATGTCAGCCATCATCCCATGCCTTGATGGTGGATTTGGGTTCTCCACAGCTCTTGCTGCCTTCTGAAAAATACAAGCTGCATCTCTATGGGAGAGTGAGATCATTATAGGTTAAATTGTACTAACATAGCTATTTTGGCAAGATTCTAATGGATATAGATCTCTGGTAGTGGGAATTTCCCCTTGGAGCCGGGGTTCTTGGTCCCTATAAGATTTTGCCATAGATCTCAGTTTGAGTTAAGAATTTCTTACCACTGAGCGGATCTCTTAGCCAATCAGTAAGCTGTTGATTTCCCACCCAGGTTTAGGGTCACAATTACACAGATGAACACTTCTTGACTTGCTGGTCTCTTCCATATAGCAATGTGTTCATTATTCTCATGACATCAGTCAGTATTGTATATCAGTGGTCTCTGCTTTCTCCAAATATCATTGACCAATTTCCCCTGGCAGCTCATGCAATGCCTTCCAGCACTACACTATCTACCATCTTGGAATTGGTTACTACTCTGGTTCTCACAGGGTCCCTCAGTGTTGTGTGGTGATACTCTGTGGTATCTTCAGCAATAGGGTCTTACCTTTGGCCTGAGATGGATATTCAAGAGCTTTGACAAAAGCCTGTGTAGTTCTGGGGACCTCATGGGTCTCTTTGATTCACAGTTCAGTGTGGGAAGTAACCAATGACTGGGACAGGGAGTTGCAGGCCTGAGCCACTTTTCTTGGGGCTAGATTTGAACTTTGTATCTTTCACGTTATGTTACTTAATTTTAATTCATTAGCATACAAAATAAGAGTTCATGATGATAATTTCATACATTTATATGATTAGACCTTGCTCACATGCTCCCTCGCCGCTGCTGTCCACTGCTCCATTGTCCACTTTCTCCCTTGAAACAGTCCCCTTCTGCTGATACTTACTAGTGTTATGAAAAGTAATGAATGGTGTGATACATTGCTCACCGTATAATATTGAAGTTTTCACACCCAACAATAAATGCCCAATACCAGTAAGAACATATCATCCTTGCAGGTACTTAATTGCCTGCCTAGCATCTCAGACCACTTGGGAAAATATCACAGTAACCTTACCAATTTAAAAAATGACATGTGCATTGGGGATGTAGCTCAGTGGTACAGTGTTTTAACATGCCCAAGGCCCTGGGTTGAGAGCCTAGCACAGTAAAGACAAACAAGAAAAATTAAGGTATATACGATGTGCATTTAATGCTTTAGCAACATATATTGAAGTGGTTCCATTTATATGTAGATTGTGGGGAGATTTGCAACAATTTGAAAAAAACTGGTAAATGAAAGACATAGCCTAGGAATATTTAAATGAGAAAAGTTAGGTATGTTGTGAATGCATATATTATAGGTAGTAAATCTATTATCATTTATGACCACAAATGCACAGTAAAATTTTATTAAAGCTGGCTGGAGTGATTGCTCAGCAGTTAAGGCATTTGCCTGCAATGACCAACCACCAAGGTTTGATTCGCCTATATCCAAGTAAAGCTAGATGCACAAAATGGTTTATGCATCTTAAGTTTGTAGTGGTTGGAGCCCTGGCATGCCAGTTCTCTCTGTCTCCTCTCTATCTCCCTCTGCTTGCAAATAAATAGATAAAAATATTTTTTTTATTTATTTAAGCTTACACAAATATAAACATTACTACTTGGTGCCATATATTGGGAGAAATGTTAACAAACATAAAAGAGCACAATTAAATCCTAGCAGCATAAATTAACTGCAGTACACATTACACTGCTGGCATTGGTTGTTCCTAACCACCTCCTGTGCACTGCAGTGAGCTCCAGTGCTGAGAGCATCCTCAACATGCCAGTGTTGCTTCTTCATTACCTCTGTGAGGGCACTTTCTTCCTCCCGTAAGTTAGATATTGCAGAAAAAGTGATCTCTTGATGTGCTCTGGTAGTTTTCATCATATATACCTGTTAATTGGCTGTTTATGATATTGAGAGGAAAGGCTCTGGTCTTCAGAACTCTATTATTAATACTGTTAGTTTAGGATTGGTTTCAGGTACAATAAGCAGATCCCAGAGTCCAAAGCAGCCCCTCTGTCCCCACTGTCCCATGTCCCATTACATATTGGGAGGAGCTATATCCACCACAGTAGCTCCAGTCTCCAAGGAAGCTGTTCTTTGCCTCCACCACCAGAAGTCTCCACACCTCCAGCACCACCCCATATAGGAAATAGTTCAGGTAGTAGTGGATGGCAAGGACAAGAAGGTCTTCAAAACAAATTTGGGGATAAATAGAATGGTTCAATGTAAGAAATGGATATTGTTTCATCGTTGTGAAGGACATTGGGATATATGTGTCACCGTTACTGCCATAAACAATAACAGTCCCAGGAAATAGCACTGAAGTATAGAAGTGGACAGAGTGGAGTTTGCTGTCTGTCACTGAAGGAGTGGAGCATGTCAGGCAGCAGATATTACTGGTATGGTGGGATTCCAGTTCAAGGGGTAAGTATGCTGCAGATGGCTGCCATTACAAATGTTATGATGGCTGTCTGCCAGGGTCCTTCCTGTAGTTTTCAGCAGGATTGCCAGAGCAGTGGAGTGGGGAAGGGAATGAGAAAGAGGAGAGTGCTCTCCAAGGCCTGCCCCCCCCTTCCCCACAAAGCATTGACCACAGTAGCCCAGCCCTCCTGTGCAGGGAGAAGTGACAGAGTGTGATGACAGCTGCATTGGAGGTTTGTTAGTTTCCTGAAGGATTTCTCTTTTTGTTAGTGACAAATATTTTTTCTACAAAAGCTCCCCCCCTTTATTGTTTTGGTCAGTAAGGCTTGAAAAACTTTTAGGTTCTTCCTACCCCCCCCCCAATTTGGTCATGTTTTGAATTTCTCTAATAAGAGATTCACTTTTAATTTGTAACAAAAGCTTATAATTTTATTTTTTACGCCAACAAATTGCTCATACCTATGAGTAGTATGTTAGTTAATTAATAGTTGCAAATAAATAATCAAAGATATATGCAAATTTCCAGCTGGATTGGTTGATCATCACCACTCCTATCTTGTGGTGCTTAGAGCCAATTGTATTTTAATTAATGGTATTTTGGTTTCTCCTTTTTGTATTTTTTAAATTCGTTTTTTTTTCATTTGTAATGAGAGAAAGAGAGAGAGAGAGAATGAAGGAACATGGCCATGCCAAAGCCTCTAGCCACTATAGACCCACTGTAGATGTACGCATCCCTCTGTGCATCTGGCTCTATGTGGGTACTGGGGAATCAAACCCAGATCATTAGGTTGTGCAGGCAAATGCCTTAACCACTGAACAATCTCACCAACTCTGTCTTTTGTACTTACAATATATCATTTCCTCCTATTTTTCTACAAACCGACTTTAGTAGACACACCCAGTGTTGTAAGTACGCATGTGTGGGTTTATGTTTTCATTCCTGTATGCTTGCATTTCTGTAGTGAGTTTTTGCTTGTCTAAAGACTCTGAGTTCATAGTTCTTTCCTGAGCCAAAAGGGAAGTTGTAGTTTAAAGCCTTGTAATCATCGGTTCTCTCCAGCCAAAGTGGGGTCTTGGAGCTTAACCATTGTAAGAGTTCCTGGAGAAAGTGATGAGATACCACACAGCATTTCACTCTTAGGTAATTGAATGCCCCACATGGGAATAAGGATCTGGGAAGATATAGGATGTACATTTTCTGGGCATCTAAGTGCACAATTCCCTTGTCAGCACAGTGTATCACTGTACACTGTGCTGCCAACTCCACATTTCCTGGTTTCTCTTCAGTCTTTATCAGTGGATATCATAAGGAAAGGGAGTGGAAAGGCCCCTTGGATTTCCATCACTGTAGTCAAGCTTCTTCATATTATATCTGAAAACAAAGTGATGAATTCACATATTGTTAGGCTTTGAATCTCAAACATCCCTGTAATCTCCCTCCTTTCCCACAGCTTGTATTTATTGTGCCCCAAGAAATCTCAGTGGATTTTCATGTGTCTCCTTCACTTGTCTGTGGCAACTTTTCTTTTGTTAAACTTTGTTTTATTTCTGAGACTGAATTTTCAACTTTATAAAGAGGCAGCTCCATACTTATTGCTATTAATTCTGTCTGTCCAGTGGTCATATCGTGCATATTCCCTGTGCTGAGCCCTGAATGGCAAATGAGCTGTTTTCTAATTGTATGGCATCCAATAGTATCTAGTTTTCTTTTCTTTAGCAAGCAGACCAGAAATCTATGCTTTTGCAAACAATATTGAATCTATTTACTAGAGTTATGTTATTCACTGTAAAGTTGACATTTTATTAGTAAGTAGATTGATTTTACAAGATATGTTTATTATCTAACATGTATCTTTCTGTCATCCATCTATCATCTATCTATCTATCTATCTATCTATCTATCTATCTATCTATCTATCTATATCTATCTATCATCTATCATGTAGCATCTAATCTATCATATATCTATCTATCTATCTATCTATCTATCTATCTATCTATCTATCTATCTACCATCTATCATGTAACATCTATCATAAAGTACTGAAGAATAAGCAATCATTCAAACTAGTTGCAAAAGACTTTAAATACTCATATCAGTGCTGGAAAAATATCTCAGTGGTTAAAGACACTGCCTTTCAAAGCCTGCTGGACTGATTCCCCAGTACACACAAAGCCAGTTTCACAAAGTGGCACATGTGTCTAGAGATTATTTGCAGTGGCAAGAGGCCTTGGTGTGTCCATTCTCTCTCTTCTCTCTTTTTTTCTCTCTCTCCCCTTACAAATACATACATACAAAAAATAAAAAACTAATAATAATAATCATGACTATTTTAAGAGCAACATGATGCAAGAGAGATCTCACAAGTTCCAAGTGCATTGTGTAAAATTAGCACTGTTCTTATGGTTATGTGATTAATGAGATTATACTTAAATGGTTTTGTTCTTTTGAAATTATTTTGATTATAATTTCCAGATGGTTTTTGCAAGGAGAAAAGAAGCTAACACACTTCTTAGAAATGAAATAGCCTGGGACTCAAGTGGTGACAGCACTGAAGAATGCCAGGAAGGCAAAGGTAAAGATGAGGCAGAGTCTGTGAGTAAACATTCTCAGAGAGGTTAACTAGTGCATAAGTCTTGGCATTGATCCAAATAAAGTTCATCTTGCTTATTATACATTAAGGTGGAAAAAATGATGAATTTATGAAAACATGAAATTTTTGCTTAGATGAACTCAGTTTTCAGAAACCATGTGAAGCAGTTTTAGAGATCAGATGCATTAGGGACATATAAGTTTTCTGTCTAGAAAATGAAGAGTTCAGGAGAGAAATGCATCACAGGGAGGGAGGGAGACACACACAAACACAAAGAGAGAGAGGTGGGGGAGCAGTGTTTAGGTAAAATCAGAGTGTAGCAAGTAGGCTTTACTCTTCTGGGTGTTGTAAAAAAGTTGCCCTTGTACAATTCACTGGAAATTAGATATACTCAAGCCCACTGTTAGGAAAAGCTGTGTAAGCACAGAATAGGGCAGACATGGAGTCAGCATGTGAGGAGCACAATGTGGGGAAATGAAACTTGAAAAAGATGTCCCAAGTGGTGGCTCTTCAAATCTCAGTGCATATTTTAATTCTTGTAATTATGATAAAAACCAAGACTTTGACCCAAAATTCAGAGATTCTCATATGATAGGTCTGGATGGGGCCTGGAACCCCCCTGGATGGTTATAAAGCAGAACCAAGCCTGACACTAAGGGCCACTCTTTTAAGCTAGGGTAAATATATAATGTAAATGTTTTTTTTCCATTTTTTTCTTTATTGATCATAATGATTTACAATGTTTAGTGGGCCAACCATGAGTTGTTATCCCCAATTCCCCGTTGCCCCCCTTCCCCATCCCCAGTCAGCTGCATTTCCTCCTCCATGGGCCATCTGGATCAGTCTTTGTGGTAGGGGACCATGGATAGCCTAGTATTCAGCCCGGTTCTCCTGACCCAAGTGTGTTGTTACTGTGGGGTGCCAAGTCTCTGCTATTCTCCCCCACCACGGCTCTTACAATCTTTCCGCCCCCTCTTCCGCTCAGTTCCCTGAGTCGTGGTAGGTGAGTATTGAGGCTGCTATGGTGTTGTGAGCTTAGGGGTATTTCTGTCGAGATTCGTTGGTTTCTGTCACACTGGCTTATCTTTTGTTGATTGAATGGCTATGGCTGTGGGTCCCTTGTACATTCAATCATTGTCTGTGGGGTTTCATATGGATCCTCCCCCGTATGACTGTGATGGCTCATCTCATGCCAGGATCTCAGTTTCCTGCCTGCAATGGGTTGGTAGGGTTATATGGGCCACAGCTCCCTCGCTGTATCCTGGAAAATACAAACACAATCTCTATCAGAGAATGAGGTCATTATCAGTTAACAAGTATACAACAATCTGGATTACCTAGCTTCTATTTTTAAAAGCTTCCCCAGCAGTCACTCGCATAGTGGATCTTTTCTTGGGAGCCCAAGAGTATGGGATCCTTTGCATATCGCCCTGAATCCCCGGTTCCAATCAAGGGTTCCCCCTCACTGAGTGGAATACTTGGCAGAAATTAATAGCTGTTGATTGTCTACCCAAGGCTCAGGCTCCTCCATTGCACACGTGCTCTTTTCTTGGTTTCCTTTTCTCTCCCAGTAGGAGGTGTGGTCAGCCTACTCATGGCCTCAGACTGTTTTTCCTGTCAGTGGTCTGTTTACACCAGCTGTTGTTGTTCAGCTTCCCCTGGCAGCTTGTGTAGTGTCTTCCAGCACTGCACTAACTGCCATCTGGGGGCTGGTTACCATTCCAGACCTCGAAGAGTCTCTCTATGCTGATCGATGGTATTCTGTGGTTTCGTCAGCAACAGGGTTTTGCCTAAGGCCTGGGGAGGGCATTTAAGAGCCTTGACAGAATTCTGTCCTGTTTTTGTAACCTCATGGGTCACTTTGGTCAACAGCTCAGTGAGGGAAGGAAACAGTGGCCGGGGCCTGGGGCTGACAGACTGCTCAATTGTTCACAGACTTAGACATTCACTCCTACTACTCATGGCCCCTCTTACCAGTTGACGTCCACTACTTACTATTTAGGTTACAGTATACTCATGAGAATTTTATGTTTTTGAACCTAATTTGGTTTGGCTTCATGTTTGAGCCATTTCCCTCCCCTCTTCCCTTACCCCACGCTTATACCCTCTCAGTTCTTTCTACTAGTCTGGATAAAGCAAACGGTTATCCTGGCTAAGGACCGCATATGAGGGAGAGTATGCGGTGTTCCATTCTCTGTTCTTTTGAGTGTTTGCTTAGTAAGATCTGCTCGAAGTCAGACCATTTTTTCCTAAATTTTGATGTGTCATTTTTCCTTTCAGCTGAGTATAATTCCATCATGTAAATATACCACAGTTTCATTGTCCATTCCTCCATGGATGGGCATTTGGGTTGATTCCAGTTCTTGGCTATTATGAATTGAGCTGCTATAAAGAT
>PVHP010020444.1:0-30614 GCA_004024765.1 Zapus hudsonius | reverse complement strand
CCCCCCCCACTCCTGCCCCGGCTCCTACGCGGCACACGGTCGGCGCAAAACTGAAACCAAATAGACAGAAGGAGACACGGGAAGAATCCGTTAGTCTCCTGGGAGGAGGACTGCCCTATCGTCCTCCCCCCTCCAGACAACCCGTGAGGCATCCCCCAGGGCGGAGAATCAGAGAGTTTTTGGGTCTGTCAACCCCTCTCTAGATTCTAATTCAGAGCCGTACGGTACAGACAGAAAAAAGTAAAATGCCTGCCAGACTTACCTCCTGATGGTGGTGTTTATTTGAGTCGGGGGTCGCTCAAATCCCAGGCGAGCCCCCAAATGAAAGACCCCCAAGGCCTTTCTAGGGAGAGCATACCCCAAGACTCCAATAACCACACCAGCAGATGCAAAAGCAAGAGGATTTTTTATTCTTCAACTGAGAGGAAAGTCCAACTGGCCTCAGGTACTCACTCACTCCTTCCTGCTGGTGCCAGACTGCCCCTACCCTTTGTTGGGAAGGGATCTTCTGACCAAGGTAGGAGCTCATATTCAATTCCACCCTGGGGGCGCCACTGTCCGGGGAAATAAAGGCAAACCCCTTCAAGTACTAACTATAAAATTAGAAGATGAATATTGATTGTTTCAAGAGACAGGGGCTAAATTGAGCCTAGACTCCCATTGGCTAAAAGAATTCCCTGAATCATGGGCAGAGACTGGAGGAATGGGACTAGTCATACATCAGGCACCCATTGTGATCACTTTAAAGCCCACCGCAGTGCCAATATCAATTAAACAATATCCAATGACTGCTAAGGCTAAAGAAGGAATAAAACCACACATAAGAAGGCTTCTGGACCTTGGCATCCTACAACCTTGCCATTCACCCTGGAATACTCCATTGCTACCAGTGAAAAAGCCAGGGACAGGGGACTATAGGCCAGTTCAGGACTTAAGAGAAGTAAATAAAAGAGTTGAAGAAATACATCCGACCGTGCCGAACCCCTACAGTCGTCTCAATACACTGCCCCCTACTCATACCTGGTACACCATCTTAGACTTAAAGGATGCCTTCTTCTCTTTAAGACTGAGTCCCATAAGTCAGCCTTACTTTGCCTTCGAGTGGAAGGACCCTGAGCAGGGGCTATCAGGACAACTGACTTGGACCCACCTACCTCAAGGGTTCAAAAATAGCCCTACCTTGTTTGATGAGGCTCTACACCAGGATTTAGCCCCTTTTAGACAAAGCCATCCCCATCTGACTCTGTTGCAGTACGTGGATGATTTGCTACTAGCCATACCAGATCGGGAGACTTGTTTTGAAGGTACCAAAGAACTGCTCAGGACACTAGGTACTTTGGGATATAGAGCCTCTGCGAAAAAGGCTCAGATATGCAAGAAGGAGGTTTCTTATCTGGGATATATTCTGAAAGACGGGCAGAGATGGTTGACAGAGGAAAGAAAACAAGCTATATCCCAGATTCCAGCTCCAGAAAATCCTAAACAGGTCAGAGAATTCTTGGGGACAGCGGGATTTTGTAGACTATGGATACCCGGGTTTGCAGAAATGGCCGCTCCCCTGTACCCTTTAACTAAACAGGATGTGACCTTCACCTGGGGAGAAGAACAACAGCAAGCCTTCTCCAAAATAAAGAGGGCCCTCCTGAGTGCTCCCGCTTTAGGGCTACCTGATGTCACTAAGCCCTTTGAACTTTTTATAGATGAAAAAGGGGGCATCGCCAAAGGCGTGCTAACCCAGAAGTTGGGACCCTGGAAAAGGCCCATTGCGTATTTGTCAAATTGGACAATGTGGCAGCCGGCTGGCCACCGTGTCTCCGTATGGTAGCTGCCATTGCTACTTTAATAAAAGACTCCTACAAACTGACTCTTGGGCAGCCACTGACCATAATAACACCTCATGCTGTCGAAACCATAATTAGACAGCTGCCTGAGAGGTGGATGTCCAATGCCCGAATGACACATTATCAGTCTCTGCTCCTAGACAAGGACTGTGTTCAATCTGGACCGGCCACCACCCTAAACCCAGCTACGTTTCTCACCGACACCAGTTAGGGAACAGGTATGCCTCCTCTTCATGATTGCCAACAGATCCTGTCTGAAGTGCATGGGACTCGCTTGGACCTCTCAGATGTGCCATTGGCAGACACGCAGACCTGGTTCACCGATGGAAGCAGCTACCTCCTAGAAGGAGAACGTAAGGCCCGGGCAGCGGTGGTAAATGGACAATCTGTCATTTGGGCTAGCACACTACCTCCTGGGACTTCAGCCCAGAAGGCTGAAATTATCGCTTTAACTGAGGCCTTAAAGAGGGCAAAGGACAAAAGAATTAATATCTACACTGATAGTAGATATGCCTTTGCCACTGCTCATATTCATGGAGAAATCTATAAAAGAAGAGGACTCTTGACCTCAGAGGGAAAGCAAATTAAGCATAAGGAGGAAATACTAAACCTCCTCCAGGCCTTACAGTTACCCAAAAAGGTCAGCATCATCCATTGCCCGGGTCACCAGAAAGGGGACTCCCCAATCGCAAGAGGGAATCGCATGGCTGACGAGACTGCACGCCGAGCTGCACTGGGCCCAACTCAAATGACTATGGCGGCCGAGCTTCCTTTAATTGGCCAGAGACCAGAATGGCCATATAAAGACTATGACTTAGAGATAATACAGAAGTTGGGGGCTAATTTTGATAAGGAATCAAACACCTGGAAATATCAAGGAAAGACTGTGTTACCACAAGTCATGGCTGAAATCCTCATTTCTGATCTGCATAAATTAACACACCTCAGCCATAAGAAAATGAGCCAACTATTAAACAAAGAAGAAGACTTTTATTATATTCCAGGAAAAGAGCAATTATTAAAATTGATAGCTGTTCGTTGTAAGGTTTGTGCGTAGGTGAACACTCAGCATCTTAAACTGCCTACTGGACACCGACGAAGAGGATGAAGACCGGGAGAACATTGGGAAGTTGACTTCACAGAGGTAAAACCTGGATTATATAATAACAGGTATCTATTAGTGTTTGTTGACACTTTCTCAGGATGGACAGAAGCATTCCCTACCTGAAAGGAGACTGCTGTCACTGTAACCAAGAAATTGCTGGAGGAGATTTTTCCCAGGTATGGAATGCCAAAATATTTGGGAACAGACAATGGGCCTGCATTCGTCTCTCAGGTAAGTCAGAAAGTGGCCATGTTATTGGGGATAAATTGGAAATTACATTGTGCATACAGACCCCAGAGTTCAGGTCAGGTAGAAAGAATGAATAGAACAATTAAAGAGGCTTTGACTAAATTGACGCTGGAGACTGGCACTAGAGACTGGGTCCAATTACTACCCCTGGCCTTATATAGGGCCAGAAACACCCCCGGTCCCCATGGTCTAACTCCTTTTGAAATCCTATATAGATGCCCACCTCCGCTATAACCTTTTTTGACTCTCATATTTCATCCCATGCCCCTACCCCTTCCCTACAGGCTCATTTGAGAGCCTTACAACTGGTGCAGAAGGAAATCTGGAAGCCTACAAGGACACCGAGGAGTTCTCTCACCCGCATCCCTTCCAGATCGGTGACTACGTGCTGGTTCGCCGCTATAAGACTGGGAGCCTAGAACCTCGCTGGAAGGGGCCCTACTTGGTACTCCTGACCACCCCAACTGCCGTCAAGGAAGATGGCATTGCATCGTGGATCCATGCATCCCACATTAAGCCGGCACCTCCACCAGAACCAGAATGGAAATTGGAAAAAACTGAAAACCCCTTCAAGTTGCGTGTTCGTTGCCTGGGTCGGACTGTGGACGCTTCTCCTAATAACTTGTAACCTCCACGCTCCTCAAAAACTGACCTGGGAAGTGATCTCTCCCATAGGACATGTGGTATGGTCTATTAAGGGAACCCACACCCTGGGGACCTGGTGGCCAGCTCTTCACCCTGATGTGTGTCACCTGGCAGTAGGACTAGACACCTGGGACCTCTCGGAGGTAGATTCCCCCTCTGATATTCCCCTAGGCCCGAACAACTATGATGAAGGGCCCAAGAATCCAGGCTCCAGTGCTTGAGGGCTCGTCACTCCTGGATGTAACAACAAACAGAAGCGATGCTTCCTTAGACAGACAAGCTTTTATGTATGCCCAAAGGATGGACGGAACCGCAGGCAAATACAACAATGCGGCGGACCTGAGTCCTTATACTGTAAGGCCTGGGGATGTGAAACAACTGGGGTAACTTACTGGAATCCCTCTTCTAGTTGGGATTGGATTATAGTCCACCGTAATTATACTCCCGAAGGGTACCAATTCTGCTTCTCCTCTAAACTGTCCCAAACTGCCTGTGGGGGCAACAATCCTGCCTGTAATACCTTAAACATCACCTTCACAGCGGAAGGGAAAGCAGCCAGTACAATACCTGAATGGTTAAAAGGAAGAACGTGGGGGTTAAGATACTATGTTACAGGGAAGAAAGATTTTGGTCTATGGTTTACTATCAGATTAAAGATAGAAGAAGTGCCAAGAATATAGGTCCCAACCTGGCAATAGGCCACAACCCAGTAAATCTACAATTGCCATAAGACAAACAGGGTGCTCCCCCACCTCTAACCACCATCCAGTCAGAAAAACTAGAGTCAGAGGCCCATGAGGTCATATCCGGGGAAGCTGCTGGAAGGCTAGAGCATCTGGTTGAAATGCCAGAACCCTCCCCTATCAGCCTTATCATGGGAGTATATTCGGCACTAAATGCTACCCAGAGCAACCTAACTAGGTCTTGTTGGCTCTGCCTCTCAGCGGCTCCCCCTTATTATGAAGGAATAGCCATTAATGGTTCATACAGGACAGCTTCCAACCACACCACCTGTGGGTGTGAGGAAAACCATAAACTCACCCTCCCTGAAGTAACAGGAAAAGGAATATGCCTAGGCACACCCCCACCGGAGAGGCAGACTTTATGCCTCCAGACTAAGACAGTAGATAACTTTGTACCAGGGTCCCACCTTGTCCCTGAGCTTCCAGGAGTCTGGTGGGCTTGTAACACAGGACTCACTCCCTGCATTTCAACCTTGATATTTGATAACTCTGCCCACTATTGTGTAATGGTACGGCTGTTTCCCAGAGTGCTCTATCATGACGCCCATACATATGAAGAACAAATAGAAAGATGCACTGCTAGATATCCAAGGGAGCCGATCTCCCTTACTTTAGCCTTACTAGTAGGAGTAGGAGCAGCAGCAGGAGTAGGGACGGTACAGCAGCTTTGATACACGGATCCCAACAATTCACACAACTGCAGGCAGCAATGGATCAGGACCTAAGGGCTTTAGAAACCTCTGTCACTGCCCTACAAGAGTCCCTTACTTCTTTATCTGAAGTGGTGTTGCAGAACCGTAGGGGACTAGACTTACTTTTTATGCAGGAAGGTGGGTTGTGCGCCGCGCTGAAGGAAGAATGTTGCTTTTACGCCGACCACACCGGGGTGGTAAAAGAATCAATGAAAAAACTAAGAAAGAGGCTAGAGGAGCGACAGAAAGAACATGACCAGCAGAAGGGATGGTTTGAGTCATGGTTCTCTCAATCTCCCTGGCTCACCACTTTACTCTCAGCCTTGATTGGGCCACTCCTTATACTTCTGCTTTTATTAACCATCGGACCCTTTATCTTAAACAGGCTCATTACCTTTATCTGAGAAAGAATTTCGGTAGTACAAACCTTTGTACTCACCCAGGGTTATCAGCAGCTCAGAATCTCAGAGGCAATATTTGAAGATTCAAATAGGCCCATAAGACAAAGGGGGAATAAAGAATCCATTTTGTAAAGCTGACTCCAAGTTGCTAAGAATGACCAAATATGGGAAAATATCCTCCCATGACTCACTCCCCCTCCCCTCCTGAGGAAGGCCTGGTCACAAATTCCAGGAAATGAGCAGAAACACCATATAAGGTGGCGTATGGCTGTCCTGGAATGTGGGCTGGCCCTAGGATGAGATATCAATGCAAATTTTAGGCTCCAAAGCGGTAACCAATCAGGGATACGTAGATACAGACAAAGAGCCAATGGAGATGCAACACGCCCTGTGACCTGAGCTGTATTATAATTCTTGTGGTTTTTGCCTATATATACCCTAAGCCTTTGTTCCTCTGGGCTCCTGGTCATTCATCTGTTTGGGGAGCCCAACTGCGCAGCCGAAGAATAAAAAATCCTCTTGCTTTTGCATCTGCTGGTGTGGTTATTGGAGTCTTGGGGTACGCTCTCTCGAGAAAGGCCTTGGGGGTCTTTCACCTGGGCACTGGGGACTTGAACCTGGGTTGTTAGGCTTTCTGTAACCACTGAGCCATCATCTCCCCAGCCCTCCTTTTGTGTCTTGATCATGCGTTTTAGTGATCAGTATCCTGCAGAGCGGGGAGGGGAAGAGAGCAGTCTGCGTTTCATTTGTGAGTTAAAATGATAATCTCCAGTCGCTGTGCATATTTAAAAAATATTTATTCATTTTTCAAGCAGAGAGGAGAGAGGGAGAGAGAGAGAGAGGGAGGGAGAGAGAGAGAGAGAGAGAGAGAGAGAGCATACCAGGCCCACCGTCTTGTGGGTCTGGCTTATGTGTGTACTGGGCATTTGAACCCGGGGCCTTAGGCACTAGAGGCAAGTGCCTTAACCACTGAGCCATCTCTCCAGCTTGCTGCCCATATTTTTTGAGTAGGTAGCCAACAAGCCTCGGGTGTGCTGCTGTCACAACCTCCTGAGCCCTGCCTGGGGTGACAGGTGTCACACAGTTCTTGTCCCGTGGGTGCTGGAGAAGCCAATGCAGGTCTGCAAAGCACTTTACTGACTGAGCCACTCTCCCAGCCTGAAGCCACTTCATTAGGTTTTTTTGGGTTTTGTTTTGCATGTGTTTGATGTGTGTGTGCATGTTCATGTGTTGTGTGCACATGAGTGTGGATGCTAGAGGTCAATACAGGTGTTATCTTTTTTTTTTTTTTCAGGTGTTATCTTTGACCCAAACTCATGCTTTATAGCAAACAATTTACCAGCAGCCATATCGCCAACCTCTTTTTTTAAAAATATTTTTTATTAATTTATAGGTACTTATTATACATTAAGGAAATTGGGTATTGGCTTGCTGTATAAAGATAATTTTTCAAGAGTTTGGGTTTTGAATTTTAACTTTGTTTTTGAGACCTTTGTCATGATGAAATTAAAAGAACTTTTAGAAAAAATTATTAAGAACAAATCATGTGTCTACCACCGTGTCCAACCTCCTGGCCCCCATTCCACCAGGTCCCTCCTCAGTGGGATTGCTGGTATGTACCATGGGGTTGTGGGCTATGAGTTATAAGAGCAGCAGCCAATGATGGAGGAAGGGTGGGCAATGCTTCTGGATATTTCGCCCACCATGACTCTTAAAATCTTTCCTCCAGCAGTGATGGGTGTGTTTTAAGTCTACTATAGTGTTGAGCTCTTAGCAGCTTCTGAAGTTTTGCTCTGCTACGTTTTGAGTGATCTCAGTGTCTGTCTCTTAACACCCTGGCGCAGGTTGTCAGGCTCACTGTGGAAGCAGCACTCTTTCTCATCTTGTATTTATTATTATTATTATTATTATTATTATTATTATTATTATTATTGGTGCTCAGAAAGGCCTTCTTTGCTGGGTGTGGTAGTGCATGACTTTAATTCCAGCACTCAGTCCTGAGATTACATAGTGAATTCCAAGTCAGCCTTGGCTAGAGCAAGACCCTACCTCAAAAAAAAAAAAAAAAAGACCTTTCTTATTCAAAAAGAAACAATTTAACAATTTTTGTGATCTCTGCTTTGGGGTTTTTCAGGGGAAAGGAGTGGTGTAACCATTGATACAAATTTAGATTTATTTTGCCCCCTAAATATATACATTTTGTTTAAAAGAATGATGTAGATCTTTACCAGCTAAAATTAATATTTAAAATACTATGCTGAAAAATTAAAACTTGATATCTTCCAAAATACTACACTATATAAAATGTGTTTCTATATCTGGAGTAGGTTTTCTTCTTAAAGTGTCTCTCTGACATATGCCTGAGATCTGTGTGTGCGTCTCGAACATTAAGAAACGGTTTGTATTGTGTTCCATGTTGCATGTTGCCTATTCACATGCCAGTTCCTATGATCCAAAATTTCAAGAGATATAAATTAATATGTGATAAGTCTTCCTTTCTTATTTTTAATGACTGCTGAGTTTGGATCTCTGTATTTTCCATATAGATTTTAGGATTTGCTTGTCAGGAGCCCCCAAAACAATCACGTGGGATTTTATTTGAGTCAGTATATCAACTTGGGGAAAATTAACATCTTTACAGTATTGTATCCTTCTGTGTGTGAATATGATTTACTCCGTCTATTTAGGTCTATTTTAGGACTTTTCTTGATAAATTATTGATTAAGCACTATAACATTTTAAAATTCCATATGAATAAAATTCCTTTGGGGTTGTGTTTATTATGATTTCTATTTGACATCACAAGGCAAACTTCCTGATTGTTGTTTATTCCTCCATCTAGCTCCTTTAAATTACACAACTTTAAATCTCAGAAACAGCACACTTCATCACCTGTCACTCTTTGCAATGGTCATCTAAAAAGATTGTATAACTTCTCATTATTTGAAGAATTTTTTAGTTCCTGGAGCACTGTCATCTTTTGAAGTTCACTATTACAATTCTTAATGATTTTAATATTTGTATTGATGATCTTTTCAGTAACTTGACTCCCAAATCCTCCTCTAGTAGTTATATTCTATATAGCTATTCCTGTGACAGTTTTGTAACCTAAGTCAGTACCTGTGTTGGTACACTCTGGAGGGAAACATAACAGTGTTCTGGTTTCACTTTAAATTCATAACTGCTTATTTCAATGGGCTGCTAATGTTTACCCAGTAATCCTACTTCCTACCCTCTGTCATTTGCTTATACGTGGGTTTTATACATTTTTTTCTCTTTGCTCTTAAATCTAATTTTTTCTCCACCCTCATTCATAGTTGATGACCTTAGATACCATTTCACTCAGTAAGGAGAAGCAATCCAAACAAGTTCCAAAAGCTCATACCAGCATATCTACTCACCTATCTACCCTTGACCTCTTCATGTTCTGCCAAACCTCGTATTACATTGAATGAACTTGTGTACATTTATCTTACAACCAAATTCTCCCTCTTTAACACTCCCTGTTTCTTGTCTGCCTCGTTTTTTTCTATGGCACTTATAACTCATTTGATAGGCTATAGTATATGCATTTTTCATTTTGGGGTTTTCTGTCTGTTTTCCTTAAGTAGAATAAGCTCCATGCAAGAAAGACTTCCTTTTCTTTTTAATTCCTAATAGCTTTGTTCATACTAGTTTAAATAATGACTTTTCTTTTCAGAAATTTTAGCTGAGGGCAGGAGAGATGTCTCAGTGGTTAAGGCGCTTGTCTGCAAAGCCCTATGACCCTGGTTCAATTTCCCTGTACCCACATACAGCCAGATGCACAAAGTGGCGCATACATCTGGAGTTTGTTTGCAGTGGTTGGAGGCCTTGGCATGTTCATTCTCTTTGTCTCTCTATCTCTCTTTGCTTGTAAATAAATAAAAACAAAAATTTTTAATTGACATGTAATAATTGTACCTACTTGTGGAGTAGAATGTTGTATTTCAACTCAAGTATACAACAAATGTCAGATCTGAGTAATTGATATACCCGTCCTCAAACATTTATCATTCTTTGTATTTGGAACATTAGAAGCTCACTACTAGGTATTTTGAAATATGTAATTAATTTTTCTCAACCATAGTTATATCTTATTGAATATTAAAAGATATTTCTTGGGCACATTCAGCATCATTTTTCCGTTCTCTTTCTAGCCTTCACAGCTCCTGGAAGCTGCAATTCTGTTCTCTGATTCTACTGTATCACCTTCTTTCACTTCCACATGTAAGTAAAAACATATGATACTTACCTTTTGTTGCATTTTTATTTTATCTCCAAGCTCAACCATGTTGCTATTGTGAAGTAGGGCTGCAGTGAATGTGAGACTGTAGATAATTTCTTCAACATGCTTACTTTCTTTCCTTTGGATATATAACCACTAGTGGAATTTCTGCATCATATGATAATTCTGTTTCAAATTTTTTTTCAGTTATGTCTATACTGTTTAAATAAAGACTGTACTAACATTCCCTTCAATAGTAATATCTTGGTGTATGTGTTTGTTTTCTTTTCTTTTTTTTATGAAAAGTATTTTTGTCCATTGCGGTTACTGCTATATGTTGAACATCTAGATATCTGTCAGATAATAAGTGTTCAGTAAATTATTCTTAAAGTACTTTTAACTTTTTCTAGAAAGGCAAAGAAAGTCATAATGGACATGTCAGAGACTGAGCAAGATCTAGATACAGATAGTTTTACAGATGTGGAAGTTGCTATAGATACTGAAGAAGAACTTATGAAAGAATGTGAAAAAATGTGGGAAGACATGGAGAAAGTAAGTACCAAGAGATAATAAGTGAAAATTCTCATAAAACTTAAATTAGTTCCTATAATAGGAATGAATACTCGTTCTCCAAAGCTATTATTATATATGATAATTATTTCTCCAATTTTTAGACTCATTAGAATTCATTTAAGAAATTTTATTCTAGATAAGCTATAGAAAACAAAATGATGATGCTTCCTGCTCTCAAGATTATCTATAGAGGCAATAACTATTTGTAATATTGCATATAGTGTGACATTAGCAATGTTATGGTAGAAGTGTAGAAACTATACTCTGGAGGACTGTTTGATCTAGTCAGAAGGATCTAGTAGTCATCCTGTTAAGTAATGAAGGCCTAAATACTATGATTGCAAGAAGAATGGATTTAGGAGATATTACAAAGGTTTAAACAAAAAAGACCTAAAGTGAATGAATGTTACATTAGAGGGAACTATCATGTTTGTTTCAGGTCCATGGTTTGTGCCAGTAAGTGGTTGGTTGGATTAGTACCCAAAATAGAGACTATAGAAGTTTGAATAACAATTATGAATTATGAGTAAAAACATGAATTAATATAGAAAATGTTGAGCTTGAAATTATGTACATTTTTGGTTTTACATATTGGCAAGATTTGTTGTAGTTAACCTAATATATTATTTTACCAATATGTGTGTCAGAATACATCACAGAAACATGCAACATCCTGTTCTTTCTGTAAAGTATCACTGTAGGGCACATTAAAGGAGGTTTTTGGGTTTCTTTTAAAATCATTTTTAACATAAAATTCTTTGTTACTTTATATCATTAATGTTTTGATCAGATAACATATACATATGTATATATATTAAAAATAACTTCAGAAATGTTATATAAAAGTATTTAAACTAGAAATAAGAACAAGATTTGAATTATTCATATTTTTACCTCATATAATTATTATCAAGGTTTGGATTGTTTTAATAGGCTGCTAACACACAATGTCTCGAGTTTATTTTCTCATGATCTTAATTTTTTTTTATTTTATTTTCCTATAGTACTTTCCCTCTTGTTCTCTTATCTCCCATTTCCCCTCATTATGTAGTTTCTAATCCATACTAGCTATTAGGTACTTTTTTTTCTTTCATTCTAGAATCTACTCCCATCCCTGCCCCCTGGGACAAGGGACGGAACCCTGTGCAAGTGCTATACCACTAAGCTCCATCTCTAGCCCTTTCTTTTCCTTTTATTGTACTCACTTTAGAACCTGTTTGACTGTCTTCCCAATTCTCTTGCTTGGAAAGTGAGACATTCAAATAGACTCTAATATTTATTTGTATGTTGTTTTAGATGAGCATTATATTGGAGAGGAGAAGGGAATTATTTATGGGTTATTGTATGATTTTTTTTTTGCTTTTTGAATAAAGTGTCAGAATAAATTATTGCTTATTGGAACTGAGACACTCAATAATTCAAATGCCCAGGTATGTACCTATCTGTCTCCCTCAACAATAGGTAAGTAGAATTCATTATTTTTGGGAAAAAAAGTATCTTTATGTTTATCACAAATTTAGCAATTTTGTTAATATCTGTATTCTGTTTTTCTTAAAATATTTTTATTTGTTGAGAAGGCAGAAAGGGTGAGAGACAGGGATAGAGAGAGAAAAAGGGTATGGGCATGCCAGAACCTCTTGCACATGCATATGCACACACATGTGTGCCCACATACATATAACACACACACACTGTGCACACACTCAAAAGAAAGTAGTATCAGTAATTTCTTTTGTTTAAACCAGAAGGGATAAGGACTTCTTATAGTTTTATTTAGTTTATTATTTATTTTTTTAAAAAAATATTTATTCATTTTCAAGGAGAGAGAGAGGGAGATAGAAAGAGAGAGAGAAAGTGAGAAAGTATGCCAGGGGCGCCACCTTATGTGTCTGGCTTATGTGGGTACTGGGGAATTGAACCTGGGGCCTTAGGCACTGGAGGCAAGTGCCTTAACCGCTGAGCCATCTCTCCAGCCCTAGTTTATTATTTCTTTAAAAGTTGTTATCTCTTCCTAACAATAACACTTTAAAATCACTTTATAGTTTTTTTAAAAAAAACTTTTTTCACATCCTTATTTATCTAAAGAAAACATTAAGCTTTCTTTTGCTAATGATTTTAAATATATGTAAATGCATTTTTAAATTTATACTTTCAATTTTTTTCTGATCTATTTCAACAGACAATTTTGTGATATAGAAGAAATTTAACTTTAAGCAAACATAGACTTTAATCTTAAAGTCATAGTGAACAGATTTTCACATTGGTTTGTAATTTAAAAAGCAAAAATACACTCACATAATTTATCTGGCTAAGGGATACACAATTGCAAATTACATATATATAGAAAAATTGGTCTTTATATTTATGTGGTTTGTGGAATCAGCCTCGTAATTATCCCCATATATATGTTTAAGTTTGTTTTTAGCTGCATAACTAAAGCAGTTACAATTTTTTGAAATAATTTAGAGAGGAAAAGGACACATTTAAGGTAAATTTGAATAAAAATCCTGGCAAGACATAGCATGCTATTTTTATTTTGTACTTTTAGACAAGGTCTTATTCTATTACCATCTTATGTTTTAGTTTAAGGTAAGCATATTTAGGAAATAAACTTAATGTTCTTATGTTACTTTTTTAGTGGTAAAGCAGTTTTCTTTTTTGCGTATCTATGTGTGTGGTATACTTGTGCATATGCATATTTGTACATGTGTGAGTGGTGCTATGCGTCTTCCTCATTTACTTCCCATCTTATTCTCTGAGGCAGGGTCTCTGATTGAACCTCCAGCTCACTGATTTGAATGCAGGAGCTAGCCAATAAGCCCCAGAGATTCCCTGCCTCTGCCTCCCAGCACTGGGATTATGGCATGCATCACCATGCCTGGCATTTAATGTGGTTATTGGGATATGAACTGATGTACTTGTGCCTATGCAGCAAGAGCTTTACTCACTAAACAATTTCCCTAGCTTAGAATTCCTTATTTTCTAATTGTATACTAGGTCATTGGTATAATAGGAAATTTATGAGGTAGAATTAGCAGAATTTGAAAGTAGAATCATATGCTTAGTGATATTTGATTTACTAGTGCTAATTTGTTAGCTACTTCTGTAAAAATTAGTATTAAAGTATGAACTGAATTTGTCTCTCTTTTACAGCTCTCATTACTAATTATGCAAGTGAAATGTTTGACTGCTGAACTTGCTCAGTGGAAAAAAAAATCTCCTGAAAGTAAGATTGTTTGGGGGTTTGTATTTTTGTAGACAAATTAATAGCAAATTAAATTTATGATTTAAAGAATTACAGGTTCCATTTGTCATTGAAACTGTCCAAGTTCCATGAATACTAGGAAATATCATTTGAGGAATTTCAAATAGCACTTGAAGTAAACTTTTTAAGTAAAGAATGAACACTTAATTTTCCTATGCAAAATATTTCTAATCATGAGACATAAAACTTTCAGAAAAGCATATAATTTCTTTTGCAGTGTTTAATTAGTTGCTCTTAGATATATTTTTTAGAAAAGAGACTGGCACAGTATAAAAAGTCAAACTACATATCTAATTCTGTGTGATTCTGTTTTTGAGACTATGTTCCATGGAAATGAAAACACTAGTATGTAAATATGAGAGAGTAGAATGTTATGTAGTCGTTAAAATGATGAATTGGATCTATTCAGATAAATAGAAAATGCTTCCATGGGACTTCTGTTGAATGAAAACAGGATAATACACATGATATAAAACCAACAATGATAAAAATAAACCTTTTATGGTTTGTATGTTTGTTTTCAGATATATACATATGTGTATAGGATCATTTGAGTATGGGGAAAAATATTTGAGGAATATCCTATAAATTATTGCATTGGAGGACTTAGGAAAGAATGGAACTAGAAATAATGCTTATATACCAAATTTATCTGAAGATATATGCTTGGGGTTATATATGCAAAGATTTCAATTAACTCATAAAACTGCATACATTTCACAAATTTTTCATAATATATAAATGGAGAGGAAGGGAAATCCACCAAGTCAAATTCTTGAGATTTAACTATATAATTTTGCTTTTTAATTTTTGTAGTAACACCCTTGACAGAGGATGTTTTGATAAAACTAGGACAAGAAGAGGTAAGTCATTTATGAATTTGTACTAATTGTAAATAATTTATAAATAGAACTGTTTTATACAAGTTTATGAAAAGAAATAAGATATATTGTACAACCATATTAAATTTTTTCCTGTTTTATTGAACTGAATATTTTTAAAGATTTGAACTCAATTTTATATCTGAGCTATTTCTACTCTTTGTTTTTAAACCTTAACATGAATCTGTTTTTTAGTTGATTAATGTCTTCATAATAACAAATGGGTAAATGTAGTTAAATGGCCACATACATACATCTAACTAAATATTTGTGTTCCATCAACAAATTTATATGTCAAAATTGAATCCTCAGTATGATGGTATTAGGAGGTGATTAGATCCTGAGAGTAGAGCCCTTATATATGAAATGAAGGCCCTTATAAATGTCCAAGACACTAACATTCTAAAGTCCAGAGGTTATTGTAAGTCACTGTAATCACATAGTCTTTTTTATCAGTTATTTCAGTAACATACTTTGGGGCCTTTTATTTATTTTTCCATCTGTCTGGAATATTCCTTCAGTAGATAGTAAGTTCATTTATGTTTTATCTTTTTTGCTGTGTGTGTGTGTGTGTGTGTATGTGTGTGTGTATGTATGTGTGTGTGTGTGTGTTGTATGCCATGCTTTTATACTATTTCGCTGAGACAGTGTCTCTTCTTAAACCTGGAGCTCATGTCTTTCTCAACTAGACTAGTGAGTCCCAGTGTTCCTCTTGTCTCTGCCCATCACAATGCTGGGGTTACATTCATGTGCAGCACCCTGGTTTTTTATATGGATACTTAGGTCTTTATGCTTGTGCAGTGCGTGCCCTTACCCACTGAGCAATCTTGCTTTTGTCTTCATTTATCTTTTTTGCTATTCATATATTACCTAATGAAAGGGATCTTTCTATATCATATTACCTAATGAATCTCTCCTTGCTTCTTATTACTGTTACTTCGATTTATTTATTTTTTCTTTATGGCACACGCCACAGGCTGTGGTTATTGTTGGTTTGTCTGGATCCCTGTTTTGTTTTCACACCTTTGTATTCCTGTCTCATTTAACAATGCTTGCTAGTCAACAACCAATAAATATTGACTAAAGAATGGGTTGAATATAATAATGAGTGATAATCACTTGTCTATCTTATCTTTGTGTGTTACCATTAGAAAAGAGACCTAATCTACCAGGTTACTGAAAAATACTCTTATTAATTTCAGTTTGAAATTAAAATATCTAGCTCAAACTCGGTGTATTTTTATATTTTAAATCTAGAATATCACCAAAACCTTTGCACCTACCTGTTCAAAGTCTTTCTTGTATACATGTTTACCATATTGGCTTCTGAATTATAGAATCTTAGACCAGTGTATACTTTACTACCATTCAAAAACAACATTTATACAATTAAAGACTAAGCAAGTAATTTGTATTCTTTTGTTTTAGTACCAAAAATTGAGACATGACCTTGAAATGGTACTGTCTACTATTCAGTCAAATAATGAAAAGCTACAAGAAGACTTAAAAAGGTATATTTATGTTATAATTCTATTAACTATTAATAAATGTAGAGTTGGCATTTAAAGTTTTACTTAGCTATTTGTTTTGTCATATATATATGTATATATATATATATATTTATGGTCCATAATGAATTACATTATTTAGTGGGCAAACAATGTGTTGTTATTCCCAATTCTCCAATGCCCCCTGTTTTTCTTTTTTTTTTTAAAGGGAGCAACAGTGGTTAAGTGAACAGGAACAAATAATGGCGTCTCTTAATGTATTACACAGTGAATTGAACAATCAGGTTAGGACATGTTCTGAATCAAGGTAATTAATTTTGTGTTCTCGATTATTTTTGTTTGTTGTTTCAAGGTAGGGTCTCACTTTAGCCCAGGCTGACCTAGAACTCACTCTGGAGACCCAGGCTGACATCGAATTCATAGGGTCCTCCTATCTCTGCCTCCCGAGCACTAGAATTAAAAGCATGTGCTGCAGGTTTTAAAATAGAAAACATTTTTTGTGAAAGCAATTTTTAGATGAAATATAGATAAAAGGAAGGCAAATTTTTATCAGAAGTCATTAGCTTTGCCTGATTTTAGTTCATATAATCTTATTTTTTAAATTCTTTTTGAGGAAGGACAAAAGGAGGAGAGAGAGAATAGGTGCATCAGAGCATCTTACCATTTGTACATATAAACCCCAGATGCATGTGCCACTGTATGCATCTGGCTTTATGTGGGTACTAGAGAATCAAATCCAGTCAAGCAGGCTTTGCAAGCAAGCACTTTAATTGTTGATCCAGTTCTCCAGTTTTTGTTTATATAATATTTTATGAATGACTTAACTTGTAGTTTAGTTTCTCTACATCTTATAGAGAATACTATTTTCATAAAGCAAGTTATTTGGTTGGATAAAATGTAGTTTCAGCAGTTTCTGAATAACTAAGTAAGTTGCATATGCATATGTATCTTATTATTTAAATGTTTCTTGTCGTTCTCTTTTTATTATTAGAATCTTCAATGAGCTGAAAACTAAAATACTTAGTATAAAAAAATTTAAGGAGACAATCTTGATTAGCTTGGGTGAGTTTCTAGATGATCATTTTCCTTTGCCGGATGGAAATTTGAAAAAGAAACGGGTAAGTTTTAGAGAAGACATTCATGTAGGTTATTATATTAAAAAATATTTTAAGTAAATACCAAGCAAATTCTACAACATAGCTTGAAGGCATGCACATTGATTCATGTACACAAATATACCTTCATCACTTTGTATTTAAAAAATTGGAAGCTGCCAAATCATTCAATAAAATGGCATTGGTTAAATATATTTTTAAATTGTATCCATATGATAGTAAAAATAATGAAAATAGTTGTGAAAAATAGTTTAGTGTATTGAAAACTGTCAAATGAGTAGTAAAGTACTTAAACATATTGCTCAGTGTTTAAATCATGGATGACTAATATTTGAGACATCTTCTTAAAGACAAATACATACAGAAACACAAATTGGGATTTTATACTTTATATTTTCTCTCAAACCTTTCTAGTTAGTCTGTGCCTTGCTTGTTAGGCTTTTGTTTGTTTGTTAGCTTTATAATTGTGCTTTCTCATAAGTTATGCTGAGTTTTACTGCTCTTATTCATTAGCAAACTATATTTTGAGGTCCAGGTTTACTCAACTATCTTTACTTGGGAACTACACTTTTTTTTCTCAGTAATTATGATTATATTTAAAAATTAGCAAGCAATATTGCAGAGATATGAAAATTTCTAAAATGCTACATCTTAGTTTTAGTTGGCAAAGGCCAAATTTAACAAATAAGCATGAGTTTAATTTTCCATGTCAAAATAGATACACTAAACTTTAAAAGAAAAAAAAAAATGGTTTCCTGGGCTGGAGAAATGGCTCAGCAATTAAGGCGCTTGCCTGCAAAGCCTAAGGACTGGGTTCAATGACCCAGTACCCACGTAAAGCCAGATGCACAAGGTGGTGTTGCATGCATCTGGAGTTGGTTTGCAGTGCCTGGAGTCCCTGGCACACCTCTTCTCTGTCTCTTTCTCTCATGCTCTAAAATAAATAAATTATTATTATTTTTAAATCTTCCTTTATTCATTTTCAAGCAGAGAGATACAGAGAAAGAGAGAGAGCGAGAGAGAGAGAGAGAGAGAGAGAGAGAGAGAGAGAGAGAGAGAGAGAATGCACCAGGGGCCCCACCTTGTGGGTCTGGCTTATGTGGGTCCTGGGGAATTGAACCTGGGGCCTTAGGCACTAGAGGCAAGTGCCTTAACCGCTGAGCCATCTCTCCAGCCCTTAATAAATTATTAAATAAATAAATAAATAAAATATTTTGAAAAAAGGTTTTCTGTTGTAAAAATGCATAAATGTTTAAATACAGGAGTATGCTGTTTCACAGTATTCCCTTTATTTCACATGTAAGTTTTTGGTTATGCTATAGGATTTAATTTCTACCACTAGGGAAGAAACAAAATTTGTTATATGTTTATTATACTTACAAGCATAATTTATTATATGTTTTTGAATAGTTTGAGTTGTATCTTATAATACAAAGTTAACACTGCTGTAGAAGATTTTACATTGCATTTTTATGGAACCTGGATTAGGTATAATAAGGTTGTTACTTTCAGGATTCTTTTTAAGAAACCTGATTATGAGTTTAACTTTAGTTAGCAAATAAAATTGCAACTCAGACATAGTTGAAAGATCTGATAATATAGTTCACTATTTTAGCTATATTGATAGTGTACATTTCTTTCAAAGAAAAACATTCAAGAATCAACAGCACAGCTGATAACACTGAATGAAATATTAGAGGTAAGTAGAGCTTTATTTTTTTCTTTTGGCTTAGAGCTAGCTAGCTATTATTAGGTCACTAGTGAACAGTTATACTCATTTCAAAAATACTACTTTTAAAATTCTTTGTTTCTTTATTAGAGATTTATCAATGTCTATTAAATATTTTTAAATTTTCTTTATTACAAAATTAGTTTGACTTCTATGTAGCATTTGGAAGAATATTGTCAGTTTTTAAAAGAAAATAAAATTAAAGTCCAGTCCTTATTCATATTTCTTAGGTTTGTTAGAGCTACTCTTTAAAAGTTTGTCATAATGGCCTGACTGCCTGGGTTCAATTCGCCAGTGCCTACATAAAGCCAGATACAAAAGGATGCATGTTTTACAGTGGCAAGAGGCCCTAGTGTGTCCATTCTCTCTCTCTTTCTCTCTCTCTCTCTCCTTATAAATAAATAAATCATTTTTTTAAAACTCAAAAAAAAAAAAACAAAAAAAACAAAAAAAACAAAAAAAAAACAAAAAAAAAGTTTGTCATAATGCTTTTAGTATTTGCATAGTAAAATCTCAAGATGTAGTAGTGATAGAATTTTAGTTGACAGGTTTACCTAAAGTATGTAAATAAACTAGGAATTGATATAAAACTTACTTTAGATGATATTTTTTGTTTCAATAGAAAGACTGAGAAATTCCAATGTTTGACATTTATTTTGTTTCATAAATAAATCTTAGACTTTTATAAAATGTATTTGAACTTTAACAAGATTACATAGTATATTAAATACTTTTGAAAAATCTTAATATGACAATCCATGGCAAAACAGACGGTGTGGAAAATAAAAACGGACATTAATATGCTCTGTAAAAAAGAAACATTAACAAATTTAGAAGAGTATTTTCTGAAAGTGTGTTTGGATACAAAAGTTTTAGACTTGGTGTCTTTCTTCATATTGAATATACTGCTTTGAAAATCAAACACAGATATTTATTTATTGGATTTATAACTATCTAGTTTTTTTTCCAGTGTACATTGAAACTGTGTTTTCATGTATGTTTTCACTCTAACCAAGACTAACCTGAAACTCATGGCAATCTTCCTTCCTCAGCCTCCCAAGTGCTGAGATTATAGATGTGAGCTACCATACCTAGCTTAGATGTAGCCCAGGCTAGCAACAAACTCATTCTTTTCTTCTCACATTCTTTACAACATTTTCCTAGCAGCATATGCCAACACAATTGGCTTTTTCCCTGGGTTACCTGGAACTCACTTTGTGGTTCCAGGCTGGCTTCAAATTCACAGCAATCCTCCTACCTCCTCTGCCTCCTGAGTGCTGGGATTAAAACATGTGCCACCATACCTGGCTGGCTTTTTTTAATATAAAAATTTTTTTATGTGGAAAAATATAAAAAAGTATAACTTAAATATATGAAAATAATTTTAATGGTATGCTATGGGACACAATATAAAACTTAGAAAATCATTTGTTTTTGAAGTTCATGTTATTGATAAAGGTAACTAATACATAAACTGCAATTCAGTGGAAAAGTAGCTTAGCATTTAGCTATTTCTAGTATCTACTAGAATTTTGATTAATTAAAATTAGAAATGAAAAAATAGAAGCACTTACTGTGTGGTCCTAGGATGGAACCTAGGGCTTCACCATACTAAGAAAGTGATGTATACCCCTGACTCAGAAAAGCTTTTAAATTATATTAAAATAGCAAATACTCTAAAATAGAAATATATTTAATTTTTTAACATCATACTTTTTTTAAAAGAGGCACAACTTGTCCCCTGCCACAGCATGAAAGGCATAAAGTTAGAATTTTTTGTGGTAGTTGTAGTTGATATTTGAATTTCACCAATTGAGTTAATATTATGAAGAATGATTGACATTAGGGCTTGGCAGATTAATTTTATTTATTTTTGTATCACTTTATACTTGTTCAAATTATGTATTTTCCTTACCATGCTCCTTAAAATAATGTCTTTTACTTAAAACTTGGCCAGGCAGTTCATTTTCTCCTGATTCTCATGAGGAATCCCTTAGTCCCTCTGATTTCTAGTTTCATAATTCATGAAGGAACTGGGAAGTAGAGATGAGAAGAAGCAAAATAATAATAGACATTTAGCATTTTTCGCCAAGTTTTATAAAACATCTGTATTCAGAGTTTTATATATTTCTTATATAAAAAAAACTTTCCAATTGGGCTGGAGAGATGGCTCAGCAGTTAAGGCACTTGCTTCCAGTGCCTAAGGCCCGGGGTTCAATTCCCCAGAACCCACATAAGCCAGACCCACAAGGTGGTGGCCCTGGTGCGTGTTCTCTCTCTCTCTCTCTCTCTCTCTCTCCCCCTGTCTCTGTTTGAAAAATGAATAAATAAAATAAAATAAAATTGATTCACAAAAAACTTTCCAAATGTTAGTGGATTTGAGAACGATAGGTGATTATCAGATCTCATTAGCAACTTTATATGAGCTTTCTTATCATTTTAGTTATCATATAAAAGAGTTGGTTTTATTATGACATTTTCATGCATAACTTTTTATATTGTTCTTATTTACCTACCCAACACCCTTGTCCTTCCCTGTTCTCACTCTCCACTCTTGTTCTCTTCCTTCTCCCCTCCAAATCTCTCATCACTTCCTCTTGTTCTTCCCTGCCCCTTCCTACATGCCTTTTTCTACCTTCATAGTTATGTCATATACAGCAATATAGATACATATTCATATTTCAATCTTGATTTCACTTATCAGAATAAACATGGGAATTTTTCAGTTTGCTTACATCTCTAGTTCTATGCATTTTCCTGTAAATGACATAATTTAATTCTTTACAGCTGAATTCTATCCTGTATGACCACACTTTCTTTGTCAGTTCATCTGTTTATGAAACCATACTTTATCAGTTTATCTCTTGATAAGAACCCTTAGAATCTAATGACAGAGACCACACCCATGTGGAATGTTTGGGACATACCCTATGTAATTAATTCACATACTCAGTATTAGTTTTAAGCCTTTATCATCCTTAATGAACTAATCAAAGATATTCTGGATGAAATTAAAGGAAACGATGATGGTAAATGACTACTTTGAGGAATTACTAAACTATGGAACTGGTAATTTCTTTTTCCCAAAAACATTAAAAAGTTCTTGGTAATTTACTTTGTGTGTATCTTGTTGAATTTTAATTTCTTCCATTCGGTTCTGAGGATCAAACCTAGAGCTTATGTATGTTATCAAAGGACTCTGTCACTGAGCTATAGATTTTAATCTTTATGAGTCTTTATCTGAAACAAATTATTTATTCCAAGAGAAGTGGGAGAATTATAAGTGCTTTCTAGCTAGGTTTTAGTAAATATTTTCTAGAGTTAAAATATAGGAATTTATTTGAAAGCCTATTCTATCCACTATAGTCTTTCTAAAAATCAAATCATTATTTTAGTTAATACATAAAAGTCATGCTATGAGAAAAGAGGTCAATATTCTTTTATGGAAAACTTTATTGTTTTATGATAGCTAGTTAGACTTTTTTCCCAATTAACCTACATTTTGAATGGATATTTTTTCCTAGATTCTTATAAATAGAATGTTTGATGTTCCACATGATCCATATGTCAAAATTAATGATTCCTTTTGGCCACCGTATATTGAGCTGCTTCTACGTAATGGAATTGCCTTGAGACATCCAGAAGATCCAACCCAAATAAGATTGGAAGCCTTCCACCAGTAAAATGATGGTCTCTTGTTATACTGTAGGGGATTTTAACATCCAGGAGTGAATTAAACACAAGACTATTTGAAAGGGAATATTTTTTCTAAATCTAAGCCATAGTCTATGTTCCTTTTTTGTTTTTGTTTTGAGGTAGATTCTCATGTACTCCAGGCTGGCATCAGACTCCCATCTCTGGAGTACTGGATTTACAGACCCATGCAGCCTTGCCTGCTGTCTATTATCTTTTTATTCTTAAATGACACTGCCAAGTACTCATATTTAAAATGGACCTTACTTGTTTATTCAGTGCTTTGGTGTTTTCAACTGTACTGATATGAATGCAAATAAAAATATTATAGATATAAAATATCTTACCTCATTCTATATTCCTTGGAAAATTCATTGTGAATTGATGATAATACATTTTTTATTTTATACTTGTACTATCTTTTATACTTTTGTGTTCCATTTGATGCTTAATATCTTTCTGATTAGGATTAATATCTGTGTGATTAGGAATTATAATGAAATGTACAATTAATTTGGAGGGGTTTTTCTACCCATGTTGAATATTGAACTGAATGCCTTGTGCATGCAAGGTAGGTATTCTACTACTGAATTATATAATCCAGTCTTGGGATACACTTAAAATTGAAGCAATACTTAATGTGGTATATGCATCTGGAGTTCATTTGCAGTGGCTGGAGGCTCTGGTGCACCCATTCACTCTCTCTCCTTACAAATAAAATATTTTTTAAACAAAAATTTATTTTTCTCTGCCACAGAATATCTTCAATACATCTTTCAACATTTAAAAATATCTTTGTTATTGGTTATTATGTTTGTAAGGATAGATTAATATGAAGAATTAAATCTATTTGATTGGAAGCTCAATCTCATAGAACAAAGCACTGCTGAATGGTATTGTATTTAATTGACTTTCTTCTGTAATGGCATTTTTTCAAATTATTTTTCCTCTGTAATTTTTTAAACATTTTATTTGAGAGAGAGTGAGAGATAGAGAGAGAAAGAGGCAGATAGTGTGAGAGAATGGGTGCTCCAGGGCCTCCAGCCATTGCATGTGAACTCAACACATGTGCCACTGTGCATCTGGCTTTACGTAGGTACTGGGGGAATTGAACTCTGGTTCTTCTGCTTTGCAGGCACTTTAACCACGAAGCCATCTCTCCTGCACTGGCAGTTTTGACTGCATTATTTTATTTGGCTTACTCTTTTGCTTAGATTTTATTCTCTGTGATTAAATACCCGAGAAAGCAAGTTAAAGTAGGAAAGATTTAGCTCTGAGTTTCAGGTTTCAGTTCACGTGCTTTTATCTCATCATTGTAAGTCAGAGATGAGACTTCCTGTTGTCACTAGATTATCCATCCATGTATTAATGCTTTGATGAGGTAGGAGCCCTCTTGATATACTTACCTTTCTAAAGTGCCATCCCTGAACACTCATTCTGGAGGCCCAAACCTTCAACTTACTGTGACTTTAGGGGACATATTCTCCACCCATGTTTTGGCCAAATCTATATTTATAGATATTTAAATTTTTAAGCTAATTTTCAGTTACAAATAAATATAAATATTTTTAAAGTGAAGTTTCCTTTTAATACATTTTGTTGATAGGTTCTCTCTAAAGTAGTGTAATTACTGTTTAATACATGCTGTATTTTTTATGTTGCATGATGCTTTATCCTCTGATTGTGCCTAGAATGTTCCAATATTGATCTTAGTGAGTCTTACTTTACAATAGTTAAAGAACCTAGCTGGGTGTGGTGGCACATGCCTTTAATACCACTACTTGAGAGGCAGAGGTAGGAGGATAGCCTTAGCCTGGGCCCCCTTGAGATCACATAATAAAATCTAGGTCTACCTGGGCTAACTCGAGCAACAATAACAAAAATAAATAAATAAATATAAAACCTGTTTTCATTTGTTTCATTGCTTATCTGTTCACTCATGGTATATAAGAGGAGAGAAACTAGAATCATATGAGATGTTTTATTAAAACTAGAATAGTAGTAAAAGTTGAACACAAAATAATGGAAGGGAGAGAAGAAAGAAAGATGAGAGAGGAAGAGGAAGGGCAGGGAGGGAGAGGGAAAGTAGCAAGGGCAGTGAATAGAAATAGATACAAATATACCAATCAAAAGATGAAAAAGACACCATTACAATGAAAACCAATGAAATTCAAAAATTCATAAGGACATACCTTAAGAACATATACTCCACTGTTCAAAAATCTAGAAAAAAAATGGATTTTCTAGCTATATGTTACCTAACCACTCATACAGACCTACAACAAGCAATGAGATCAAAGCTGTTATAACAAGTCCAGGCCCAGATGGGTGGTTCACTAGTGAATTCTACCAGACCTTCAAAGAAGAACTAACAAGTTATCAGGAACATAGATACTGACTGGCAAGTAGTGTCTGACATGGTTAGAATTTGTTCCTGTATGGCTTGTAAAGCAGATAAGATTAGCAAAATTATCACACCAATGCTCAAAGTTTTCCATAAAATAAAAGGAAGGGATACTACCAAACTTCAACATAAGCAATTCGATAAATGTAATACACTACATAAATGGACTGAAGGACAGAAATTTCATGATCATCTCAATTGGTACAGAAAAGGCATTGGACAAAAATCCAACATCCCTTTATGGTGAAAATCCTAAGGAAAGTGGCAAGCCTTTGGCCAACATTATAATAAAGGAGAAAAAACTTGAAGCATTTCCACAAAATGAACCAAACAAGGGTGTTCATTGTCCCCACTTTTATTTAATATAGTACTGGAAGTCTTAGATTTAAAAATGAGACAAGAGACACAAATAGTGATACACAATGGAAAAGAAGAGGTCAAATTATTCTTTGCAGATGGTATGATTTTATACATAAGGGACCCTCAAGACTTTACCAAACTGTTAGAGTTGATATACACTTGCAGCAAAGTAGCAAGGATACAAAATCACAGAAATCAGTACCCTTCCTATATATCAACAATAAACATGCTGAGGATGAAATCAGGAAAAACTCCCATTCACAATTGCCTCAAATAAAAATAAAGTATCTTGGAATAAATGAAGTGAAGGATCTCTACAATGAAAACTAAATCAAGAAAGAAGTTGTTGAAGACATCCAGAAGTGGAAGATATGTATGGATTGGAAGAATCGATATTGTGAAAAGGTCAATTTTATCAAAAGCAAACTGTATATTTAATGTAATCTCCATTAAAATTCCAATAGCATCTTTTACTGAAATAGAAAAAAAATCCTACGAATTTATTTGGAAGCGCAATAAACCTCAATTAGTCAAAGCAATTCTGAGCAACAAAAGTTAAGGCTGATGATATCATACCAGATTTTAAGGTATATTACAGGGCTATAGAAACAAAGACAGCATGGTACTGGCACAAAAACAGACATGTACATGGAACAGAATAGAAGACCCAGATGTAAACCAAGGCAGCTACGTCCATCTGAATGTTGACAAAATTCCAAAAATGTTCACTGGAGAAAAGACAGTCTCTTTAGGAAATGGTGCTAGGAATATATCTATATACAGAAACATGAAAAAAGATCTTTATCTCCATGCACAAGAATGAAGTCCAATTGGATCTTGAGTTACGCTTCATGCAGTCTTAAAGACCTTAATGTCAGACCTGAAACCCTGAAAATACTGGAGGAAAAAGTAGGAGAAACACTTCAACATCTTGGCATAGGCAAAGATTTTCTGAATGTAACCCTAGTTGCTCAGAAAGTAAAACCACTAATCAACCATTGGGACCTCATAAAATTAAAAAGCTTTGTTGTTGTTGTTTTTTGTTTGTTTTTTCCCCAGCAAAGGACATTGAATAGAACAAAGAGGCAACTTGCAGAAAAGGAGAAAATCTTTGCCAGCTATACATCTGACAGAAGATTAATATTCATGATATACAAAGAACTCAAAAAATGAGATCATAAGTAGTTTAGTGATACTGATTTTTGGGTCTGTTAAATATAAGATCATGTTGTCTGCAAAAAGGGATAGTTACTTCTTCCTTTCCAATTTGTATCCCTTTTATCTTTTTCCTGTCTTATTGCATTTGCTAGAACTTCAAGGACTATGTTGAAGAGCAGTGATGAAAGTGGACACCCTTGTCTTGTTCCCGAATTTAGTGGTAACTCCTTGAGTCTTTCCCCATTGAGTATGATTTGGGCTTTAGGGGTTTTGTATATGGCCTTTATTATGTTTAGGTATATGCCTTCTATTCCAAGTCTCTGAAGTGTTTTGATCATGAAGTGGTGTTGAATTTTGTTGAAGTCTTTCTCTGCATCTATTGACATAACCATATGGTTTTTGTGGCCGAGTTTATTAATGTGGTGGATTATGTTGATTGACTTCCATATGTTGAACCAACCCTGCATTCCTGGGATGAAGCCTACCTGACCAAGGTGGATAATACTTTTGATGTGTTGTTGGATTTGGTTTGTGAGGATTTTATTCAGAATTTTTGCATCTAAGTTCATCGGGTATATAGGTCTATAGTTTTCCTTTCTGGGTTTATCTTTGTTCAGTTTTGGTTTTAGAGTGGTGCAAGCTTCATAGAAGGAGTTTGGAAGAATTCTATATTCACCAATTTCATTAAAAACCTTCAGAAGGAGTGGTTTCAGTTCTGTGATTAATGTTTTGTAGAATTCAGCTAAGAATCCATCATGACCTGGACTTTTCCTTCTGGGGAGGTTTTTAATTACATTTTCAATTTTGGTGGATGTGATAGGTTCATTTAGGAAATTTATCTGCTCCTGTTTAGCTTTGGTAGATGGTAAGTATTCAGGAATTCATCCATTTCTTCCAGGTTCTCCAGTTTTGTGGAGTATAGGTTTTGGAAGTAAGACCTGATGATTCTTCCAATTTCACTGGTGTCTGTTGTGATCTCTCCATTTTCATTTCTAATTTTGTTGATTAGGGCCCTCTCTTTCTGTTTGGTTAGGTTGGCTAAGGGTTTGTCAATCTTGTTTATTTTTTCAAAGAAACAGCTCTGTTTCATCATTTTTTGTTTCTTTTTCATTGATCTCTGCCCTGATCTTAATTATTTCTTTTTGTCTTGAATTCCTAGGGTTGGATTGTTCCAATTTTTCCAGTGTCTTTATTTGCTTGGTTAGGTTATTAATTTTGTTTCTCTCTGTCTTTGTTATGAAGGTATTCAGTGATAAAAATTTTCCCCTTAGGACAGCCTTCATTATGTCCCATAGATTTTGGCATGTTGTATTTTCATTATCATTTATCTTGAGAAAATTTTCAACTTCTGTTTTAATTTCTTGAACTATCCATTCATTATTTAATAGCATATTGTTCAGTCTCCAATAGTTGGTGCATTTTCTGGTTTTTTTTCTCTTATTGCTTATTTCCAGCTTCAGTGCATTGTGGTCTAATATGATGCAGGGTGTTTTATAAATTTTCTTAAATTTATTTAGACAAGATTTTTGACCTAATATGTGACCTATTTTGGAGAAAGCTCCATGAGCTTCTGAGAAGAATGTATATTCTATAGAGTTGGGATGGAAAGTTCTGTATTTGTCTTTAGGTCTAGTTGGTCTATGGTCTTAAGTTCTATTATTTCCCTATTGATTTTCTGTCTGGTTGATCTGTCTATAGTTGATAGTGGTGTTTTAAAGTCTCCAACTATGGGAATTGGAGTTTATGTTAGATTTGTTTTCCATTAATTTTTGTTTTATGAAATATGGTGCACCTGTATTTGGTGCATACATGTTTATGATTGTGATATCTTCTTGTTGGATCATTCCCTTGATGAGTTAGAAGTGGCCTTCCTTGTCCTTTTAAATTAATTTATTTTAAAGTCTATTTTGTCAGATATTAGTATAGTTACTCCTGCTTGTTTTCTATTTCCATTTGCTTGGAATATCATTTTCCATCCTTTCACTCTGAGGAGGTTTTTATCTTTAGAGCTGAGGTGGGTTTCTTGGAGGCAACAAATGGAAGGGTCCATCTTTCTGATCCATCCTGCTAGCCTATGTCTTTTTATGGGAGAGTTGAGACCATTAATATTCAAAGTTATAAGTGTGAATCTTGACTCAATACCTGCCATGGTGAAGGGTTTATAAGATTTGGTGCCTTGTGTTATTTTGTCACCTCTCAGGTTGATTATCATGTCAACCTCTAGAGGACTCTTGGGATTGGTTGTATGGCTCTTTTGTGTGGAATATTTCATGTAGAATTCCCTGTAGGTTTGATTTTGTGTACAAATAGTTGTTGAGTTGAATTTTATCATGGGATATTTTCCTTCTTCCTTCCTTTATTAGGGAAACTTTCACAGGGTACATTAGTTTGGGTTGCAAGCCATAGTGACTGAGACTTTGACTCACTCTATTCCAAGCCCTTCTTACTTTCATGGTTTCCATGGAGAAGTCTGATGTGACTCTGATGGGTTTGCCTTTATATGTGATTTGCTGTGTTACCCTTGCTGCTTTTAGAATCCTCTTTTGCTTTCAATGTTTAAGGGTTTTTACTATAATGTGTCTTGGGGAAGTTCTTCTTTGGTCCAGTCTGTTTGGTGTTCTGTGTGCTTCCTGTATCTGAATGGGACTTTCACTAAATTGGGGAAGATTTCTTCAATAATTTTGTTGAATATGTTCTCTATGCCTTTTGTCTGACTTTCTTCCCCCTCTGGTATCCCCATGATCTGGAGATTTAGTCTCAAGGGTATCCCAAAGATCTCATATTTTGTTCACATGCTTTTTTGAACCTATTCAAATTTTTTATTTCTCTATCATTCTCTTTTTTATCTTCCACATCTGAGGATCTGTCTTCCCAATTATTGACTCTAGTGGTGCGGGATGCTAGAGAGGTTTTTATTATTTCCATTTGGTTTTTGTTTTCTGATACAGCTTTTTGAATTGCTTCTATCTTTATGTTGAATTGTGTTTTCATTTTGAGGTTTGACTTACTGCTTCCTGATACTCGTTCTTGTATTTGATTATGTTTTCTCTCAGTTTGGTTAGCTGATTCTTGAGTTCTTCTCTTTGCTGGTTTGTCTTTAGTTCAGACACTGATCTACCTAAATCCATCTGTTTTTCCTCAATTATATTAAGCCTGGTTGCAAAGCTTGTGAGTTGGCTCTGTACCTTTCCTAGGTGATTTTCAATATTTGCTTCTATTTCCATCTTTAGCCTCTTCATTGGCTCCATGTCATTTTTATCTGGACTTAGTGCCATCTCATTGTGGGATTGTGTCTGTACTCTCTCTTTCATAGTTTCACTGTTGACTTCCCAATTGGGACTTGGTGGGTTTGATGTGTGGCACTCAGCTGGTATGTTCTTCTTTCATTGTGCTCTGCCCATTTTGGATCTACTTAGAGGGGTGGAGGGTGTCTTTGTGTTGAGTTCTCCTGAGCAGTGTGGACGGGGTGTGTTCTGGATTTCACTGGCAAGGTTAGGCACTCACTGGTTTATCTGGGACTGTGTGTGCCATCAGATATGCATCTGGCCTGACCAGTGTGCTGGAGTTAGTGGTTGGGGTTTAGTGCACCCTCAAGCCAGTGGCTTTGCTGGCTAGTGTGAATCTGGTGCACCCACAGAATCTGGTGCACCCACTGCACGTGGTTGCATAGGGCTGGTTGTGGAGTGCACCCTTAGAATGGAGCCTGCTGTCAAGGATATAGACTGAGATGTGCCCTTACAGTGGGAGCCTACAGGCAAGGCCTCAGGTGGTGTTGTGCTCACAAGCCAGTGCAGGTACAGGCAGGGCTGTGTGCATAAGGAGGGAGCCTGAAGGCAAGGACACTGGTGGTGCTGTGCCAGCAAGCCAGCACCAGTATAGGTGGGGCTGTGTGCCCAAAGAAGGCACCTGCTGGCAAGGATATGGGTGGAGCTGTACACCCATGGACCCCTGGTGCTGTATGGGATGGAAGGGGACTGATCCTTTTAGCTCTGATCAGGATGAAGCA
>PVHP010020443.1:0-30631 GCA_004024765.1 Zapus hudsonius | reverse complement strand
GTTCCAAACAAGGGGTCCCCCTCACTGAGTGGAAAATTGGTCGAATTTGAAAGCTGTTGATTGTCTCCCCCAGGCCGAGGCTCCTCCATTACACCAAGTGCTCCTTTGTTGGTTCGCTGTTCCCTCCCAGTAGGAGGTTGCACCACTTTTTTTAGTCTGGCTTTATGTAGGTGCCAGGGAATTGAACCTGAACCTACAGGTTTTGCAAGCAAGTGCCTTTAACAGCTGAGACCCTATTATAATGTTTTTTCTTCTTTGAAAATAAATCAGGTGTGCACTTGGGAGGCAGAGGTAGGAGGATCCATGAAAGTGAGAGACCACCCTGAGAATACATAGTGCATTCTAGGTCGGCCTGGGCGAGAGTTAGTCTCTATCCCAATAAACAAACAAACAAACAAAACAAACCTTGCTGGTTGGAGAGAAACTGCAGCTTTAAAAGCTAGCCAATTCTTAAAGATACTCCAGGACCAATGGAAGCAGGCCTTTAATATGCAAACTAATTATTCCATCCTAATATCCAGGCATCCCTCCATCTTCATACCCTAGGGCCAAGAAGACAGAGAACACCCATAGTCTAAAATCTGCTGAAATTCCTCGCATGCATTACCCTGCCCTACCTTGGATTTCCTGCAGAAACCCCAATTAGAGCAGTGGCCTAAATATTCCTCAGGCTCCTGTCTGCTTCAGACTACTCTGGGGCTACTCTCATAGGCTCTGATTGGTACACCTGCTTATCTCTAGGACCTGCCCCCAAATAGCTTTCTCTTGGCTAAATATAAATAAACATAAATAGCTTCCTCTTGGCTGGAATTGTCCTTGGGCCAGTAGGGGAAAATGTAGGCCATTACACTTGACTGTAGGTCAGAAGGGTCAACCTTTTCTTCTCTCTGCCCCCTTAGGGAGTCCTTCCACTCTCTTCTGGGAAGGCCCTTCCCAGAGAATTAAGATATCTGGGAAGTTTGCCTTTTCCAAAAATCCTGACCCCAGACACCTGGCATCAGGACTAGACTAGATAGATGAGCTGCTCACCCAGGGTCTTGAGGTGGGCTTCTCCAATGCCCCCTTGCTCTTTAAACAAGAGCCTGGTCTTCCTTCTTTTAAGTTCTACCCATAATCAAATCTTTCTGAACCTACCTCAAACAACAAACCTAGCCAGGGAACATGGCTGCGCCTAACCTGAAAGGAGACTGGAAAATGAGGTTTTTAACTTAGCATGTTGCCCATTGACTAGACATAAGACATTAGAGGAAAAAGGATATATTAAGAGACAGTTGACAGTTTCTGTCACAATTCATGGGTCAATTTTGCTTCTGAGGTTTTTATTTTTTAAAAATTTAAATTTATTTATATTAACAAGGAGAGAGAGAGAGAGAGAGAGAGAGAGAGAGAGAGAGAGAGAGAGAGAGAGAGAGAGAGAGAGAGAGAGAAGAATGAGCACACCAGACCTCACAGGCACATGTACCACTTTGTGTATCTGGCTATATGGGAAGTGGGAAACCACCCAGGCCATCAGGCTTTGGGAACAAGTACCTTTAATGGCTGAGCCATCTCTCCAACCCTACTTCTGAATATTTGTCTTTATTCAAAGATGCACTTTATATATAAAAAATATTATTTTTGTGTCTGCTACAAGAATTTCATTTTTTTCTGTTATTCTGTTGACTTTAATTCTGGTGTTGTCACCAGAATTTGAATTTGAATTATTTCAAATTTTCTGTCACTGAAGTTTGCCAGTGTTTTCTTCTTATACAGTTCCTGGATTTGAGCCATATTTAGAATGGAAGTCCTTTCTCTGAAGTCTCTCATTGTTTCCTTTAATACTTTTATAAGGATACAGACCTAGAAAGATTCAACTCTAAAGTCAAAAAAACCTCTTGGGGGCTGGAGAGTTGGCTCGGCGGTTAAGGCACTTGCCTCCAGTGCCTAAGGCCCTGGGTTCAATTCCCTAGGACCCACATAAGCCAGACTCACAAGGTGGTGGCCCTAGTGCGCGCTCGCTCTCTCTCTCTCTCTCTCTCTCTCTCATCTCTCTGCTTGAAAATGAATAAATAAAAATAAAAAAAAAAACCTCTTGGATCCCAATGTCCCATCTAAGGTGTAAGCAGGCAGTAACTGTCCCCTGACTGCTGAGATAATTCTGTTATCACTGGAGATTTACCAGTACCATAAAGTAGTCTTATCCTATAACAATAGTGTTGAATGGTGGTTCAAAGATTAATACCAACTTCAATTTCCTTCAACATAGTTACTGGGAGCCCAAATGATTGTGGGAAATAAGAATCTTCATGAAGATCCCCGTTTCTCTGAAATGGAAATCGAAATAGCCAGATAAGAAAGTCAGTGTAATTGATACTCGAACAATGTTGTTCTCAAGAGCACCAACTTCCTTAGGACGTCAAAAACTTTCATATAACGTTTGACTCTGCAATCAGGAGTGTATTATTGACTGGGAGCCTTCCCAATGGTATTAACAGTTGGCTAACTTACCTTGGATGGTAGGCACTGGGAAAAGTACGTGAGCACACTCTGGGTGATCACTTTTTACTGCCAAACGATAGGCATTGTTCACGTGGCATTGGAGGCAGAGACTTGTAACCCTTGAGCTCACTGTACTGCAAGAGCACCAGGAGGTGGTTACAAGATGACACATTTTATGCAGTTATGACTTAATACTGCATGTTATGTCTATTTGCAGTTCTCTTAACTAGAAATGGCGCCAGGGAAGTCTGTGTTTGTATAAGTTTTGATAAACTGTAACTTCTTATAATAGATTTGTGTGTTTTATTGTAGTAGACGATAGGCTGGTATCTCCATATATTGTAGGTATTCACAACATTGCTAACTTTTCATTTTTTCCCTTTTTTATATTTCTAGGGTGTGTGTTTTGTCTTTGTGATTTTCCCAACTATTGCCAATCTCCAAATCTTGTATGTGACCTGGACACGCACAGTTCAAAGCGGCATTGTGCAGGGGTTAACTGTACTAGAACACACAAAAGAAACCTAAGCAATGTCATTCATAAACCAGAGAAGGGCATTTTAAAACAGTCATCGTTTACTTTGGCTGGTCAGCACTCAAGTCAAATAGCTCCTTCCTGTGTCTGGAGATAATGGCTCAGGGGCAAGAGAGCAAAGTCCCCACCACTGTCTGGAGCCACAGGAGTTAGTGAGGATCACGCCCCTTTGCCAAAGCTGGACACTGGCTGATCTCTTTTATCAACATCCTCTTGTTGATTTCCAAAGGCTGGGAAATTCTTTGTCGTGAAACATACTGCTTTCAATAGGCCTCTACCTGGGCTGGATAAGGGCAATGTTTAATTGGCTTAACACACATTGAAAGAAAAAGAAAATGAAAAAACTCCAGGGAGACACACAAGAAGTTGTATTACTTAAACATCTATTCTGAGCACTTATATTTAGCATTCTGGAGCTATAAAAACATGGTCCTGGGTTGGTGAGATAGCTCAGCAGTTTAAGAGCACTTGCTTGCAAAGCCTGACAGTTCAGGTTTGATTCCCCAGTACCCATATAAAGCCAGATCCACAAAGTGATGCATGCATCTGGAGTTTATTTGCAGTGGCAGGAGGCTTTGGTGTACCCATACTCTGTGTGTGTGTGTGTTTCTGTCTCAAATAAGTAAAGAAAATGATTTAAACAACAACAAAACCATTGTCCTAACCTAAGCATAGTGGTATGTGCCTACATTCCCAGCTGAGACAGGAGGATTGAACTCAGGCGCTTGAAGGAAGTCTGGATAATATAAAAAAATACCATATCAAGAAAAAACAAGTCCTATTATTTCAGGAGCAGAAAATTAAATATATATCACTTGAAACATCACCTTAATTCATTCCTCTTAAATATACTTAGACCCACAAAGTCACTGTGTTTGTTCACATGCTCCCAAAGATTGAGATAAGATATTCTGATGAAATTAAAGTCAGACATTAGCATATTAAAATTACAAAACAGTGACATTCTCTCCTTTGTCCCTCACCTCCACTTACATATGACATATATATCATATATATATATATATATATATATATATATATATATATATATGATATATATGGCAATAATAAGAAGCAGGAAATGAAGTAGTAATTGATTTACACAAATACACAGGTAGTTGTTGGAAAAACGACAATACAATCTGGAATTCCTGATTTTTAATTCTAACAATTTGATCTAGTAAACTAAAATAAGTGGGATTTAAAAAACAAACAGGACTCACATGGTCATTTCATTAAGGCTGAAAATGCCGGTAAGCCTAGGCAGGATGTTTCCACATCCTGCTGAGGACTACGGGCAATCAAATGGCTTTGCTTCTGCTACTTGTGCGGCTGGACAAGTAGCACTCACCAGGGGGAGAGGGCAACGAATGGGTTAGTGTTATAATGATCCCAGGATTATACAGACTACATAAACTCTGAAGATTTTAAGCTTGAGGAACTAAGCAATAAGGTTTACATGAGAGAAAACCGCTAAACTGATTCTGGCAGACATCTGTCAAAAATGTCTGCAAAGTCCTGTTATTACCTAGAGATTAAGTCAAAAGTGGCTATGGTTTTTATTTTTTATTAAGCAAAATGTTAAGGATTGACACAAGGGGCAGAGAAAGGTTGAACATCAAATTTTAATCTTGAAACCCTTTTTATCCAGTCCTCAAAATTAACATGAAAAAGGAATGATAAATTATAATTTTATCATTACCATCACTGTGTAACAAGCCCTTGTTACGAAATCCATCTACTGTCTCCAAAAAAAAAAAACCAATAGAAAACCCATACATTATATTACCTAGTGATCTATTTAACAGATGAATTTTTAATCAACTTTATACCAAGAAACTATTAACAGGAGTACTTCAATCACATAGCTTAAAATATGGAGAAAAGACAGGTAAAAAAATTATCTTAACTTGTAGTAGTCTTTTTGCTTTTTTAAAATTTTATAAAATACACTAATTTCCCAAAATAAAGAATATTATGACACATTGGTGTCAACTTACACAGATGAAAGCTGGCATCAGCTTTTTTCCCTCTAACTAACGTTCATTTCACCAAACCTTTATATATTACATGAATATCCAAGTAAAGTATTTTTTAAAAAAAATTCAACACACAGGAACATAATGCACAGTGTTTTATAAAAAAGGATTCACTTAGGAATGATTTCATTTTCAAGCACATTACAGATCTTTTTTAAGACGACAAAAACTCTTGCTGGTGCAAGAGGACTGTTCAGTTCATATTGACATTTCCCAGCTTTTGTTTTCTTTCTCTTTTTTGTTTGTTTACTTCTTTACTTCTTTCCCATGACAAAGCTGTGATAACAATCTCATTCCCTACCAGGCTCTTCTGGACTGCCCAGACCCACGGCTGTGGGGTATGGGAATGAACTGACCTCAAAGAATGGATCCTGCCATAATTGTAAGGTGTGGGCACAATCACTCCCAGCAAGCCTTGCGGAGCTTTAGTTGACAGTCATGGAGCAAGTTTCCCGGATCTACTAGAAAGAGCATTTTAACCTAATGGCGTGTGTAGTGGGCACTGTATGCCTTCACCAGAGGGGCACACTGGAGGGACCTGGGTCAGCAGTGGCATTGGGGTAGAGAGGACAGCATAGTGTCTTTTCTGAGACAAAGCTAAGTTCCATGGGAAAGTGCAATGAAGTATACACACACGTGTGCTGTCTATGACTGTGGATCCAGTAACACATGCAAGATGGTGGCGAAGGAATCACAATGGATGAATATCAACTTTTCACAGTGTTTCTGACATCCTTACATCCTTTGACTTGAACACGAGTCTTACCACCACGATCTCACAAACATTTTACTGTGTCCCGGGCATGCAGATCACTTGGGGTCAAAAGGAAATTACATTTCAGAGTCATTCTCAAGACAGTGGGTAGGGACAACCTTCACTCCCCCTACTTCCCAAGCAACCGCTTGAGCTGTTTCTGTTGAAACGAAACAAGACAAAACAAAACAAAAAATATATTTCTGACTACATTTCTAGTCAATGGTTGTGCTTTCCTCCCCCCCATCACTCACTTTTTTCTAGGAAAATTAAAGGTTGATTTCTGATCAGACTAGAAAGACAGGAAACCGCTAACCCTGCTCTGAACTGTCTGTCTTCCTACCCCAGACTCTTATTGATACTGATTCAATTGTATGCTTGATTCCCCAAGAAGGAAACCCAAACAAAGAAACTGGCTTTTCCATCTAAAAGAAGCAAAATACAACGGTGGGGACAGTGGGGGAGGGGACGATGCAAACTACATCCAAAAGCATCTCTTGCTCTCGACAGGAGATAATCCAGCTTCTCCTTAGCTATCATTTCATAAATTAATAATTTCTCAAAATCATAATTCAAAGAATTTCTCTCTTACAAGAAAAGTTCAAGTTTAAAAAAGCAAATAAATTAGTTCAGCCTTGTAAACAATTGTCCATTTTAATTACACATCTTAAAAAAAAAAAAAGATTTCTCTGTGTAGTACGTCAGCAGTACAAGGCACACCTAACACATCAGAGCGCAGGGTGACAAACGTCACCCAGTCTCCTTCTTCACTCTGTTCTCTGGGGCTCTGGAGTGCACTCCCATCATCCTCTGCTCAGCTCCAGACCTTCGAGAAGTCCACAGATGTGCTCTTGCCATGAAATCGCTTTGTGCTATTTTGCTGGGGGATGTGAGTGAAGCATTCTCAGTGTCCGTCTCCTCAGATGTTTTCCACAAAGCTTCCTGGGAAAAGGCCAGTTTTTCCATTACGTTGTAATGTGCCTTTGAACCAGCCATCCTCTCGCTTTTTGTGAACAAACACAATATCTCCTTCTTTAAGTTCAAGTTCTGCCTCACTCTGAGGAGGATAGGAAACCACCACCCTGTGCCTACGAAAGAGACAGGGATTAAAAAAAAAAAAAAAACAAGGTTAGTTTACACACGCCCTCAACATAAACAGATCTGTGTGTGGAGGGCAAATAAAGACTCAAAATACAGCTATTCTCCATATAGTGGAGATTTAGTGTTAACAGAGAGTTTGGATACACACATTAGCCCACTCAAGGTCATATACAGGAAGAGCCCTTTTGTCTGTCCCCAGGGTTTGCATCTTGGCTATACTAAAGGACATTTTGTTTCATTTCCCAAGAGGTGGACCATATCTATCCCTACCCTCTGCTCCAAGATGAGAGGAGTTGGTTTTATTGGTGTGACTGGGAGACAGTTTGGCATGAGGGTTCATCTCTTTCTGATTTGCTTCCCTCCAGGCTGTGCGGGCTCTGCTCTCTCTGGAGGTGGATCTGTCTCAGGGTTGGATGCTGGGGAGCCAGCCATTCAGAGGAAGTCTCACCGGCCTTACACAGACAACTCCTCCTCCCTGGGAAGCAGAGAGCAAGCTCCACCCAAAGAGGACTGTGGACTTCAGTCCACCACCACCAGTGAGGAGGTTACATCCTGATCTCCGTTAGCCTCACAGCTATTTATTTCTCTTTGGTTCCCAGCTCAGAATAAGTGGGAAAGGTGTGAAGAACACACGCACCCCAGCAGCCTTGCTGGCTTATTACCATTCTCCTGCCCCCATGTCCCAGTCTCTTTGGGCGGATATTAAGGTCAGCTGTCAAGGAAGGCAGAGGGAGATGACTCATTTCAGCTTCTGTCTTTTTTGTTTTCTTTTCAATCTTTATTCATTCAGCACTATTTTCCTTCTTTTCATCCAAGGGAAAAATGGTAAATGGTAGTGACCCTCCCAGTGGCCAGTCACCTCTGCCTCCAGGGATTCTCATGCTTGCATAGTCTCCTTCCACAACACGTCACAATCCATAGGGATGGGCCTGTATGACCAATAGAACAGTATGCAAATGACAGTGTGTGGTTTCTGAAATGAGGTCATTAGAGGTCCTGAGGCTTCCACTTCACTTTCTCTGGGTTCATTCCCTCGGGGAAGATCAACTAGCATGTTGGGAGCACACCCCAAAGGTGCTGTCGTGGTTTGAATGTGAAATGTACCCCATGGCCTTGAGTGTTGGTGGTTAAGCCTCATACTCAGTCCCCAGCTGGTTTCGTCTCCGGGATGTGGAGCCCTGCTGGAGGAGGTGTGTCACTGGGGTTGGGCCTTGAGGTTTATTACTCCAGCCCACTGGGTGTTCAGAGTCATCTCACTCTTCCTGCTGCCTCCCAGCTGGTGTGACAAGATGTGATGCCTAATCTCCATTCAGCCATGATGAAGCTTCTCCTCCAAGCTAGAAGCTTAAAATAAACTTTTGGTTGGGTGTTTTGTCCCAGCAATGAGAACTTAATGCCAACTTAAGGAATATGGAAACGGAAAACAAACTAACCAGTCTCTGGGGACGGGAAGAAGTCACCTTGAAAGTGGACCCTCCAGCCACAAGTCAGGCATCATGACAGCCTTGTTCTTTCCTTAATCTCTATTCCAGAAAAACCAGAATTTACTCGCATTAGGAAAGACCACAGCAAGAATCTAGGGTTATAGCCCTATGAAAACTTGCTTCTCTGCAAAGGCTGAGGCTGCCCGTGAAATGACTCAGCTCCTTTGGGACTAAATTGCTCACCAAGATCTGAAGCAAAATCATAGAGGCTGTTTATTGCCCAAGTTCAGCTAATTTATACACAAGTGTTTGCAGACAACAAGGTCAACCAAGGACAAAATGAGGGATGAGGCACAGCACTATGAGAAGCCTGGGCCTGGAGGTTGGCAGTCTTCATGGTCGTGTAGATCAGCTTAGTTTAGGGCCCTATATGCCTATCCTGTCCGTTTCCTCACCTGAAGAGCAAGACTGTCATGAGTTAGACAAGAACTTAAAGAGAAGTGTAATGAGATTTCAAGAGTGGAATCCTCTGTATGGTGACTAACATAGCTCATCTCCAGAATGTTAGCTCTTCCTTCAACTGTATGACTTACGCAAGGGTCAGGTGAGGTCTGGCACGCCCAGGATGGGGAATTGGAAGGCCCACCTTTAACCAGCAAATAAACTCAGCTCACAACCAGAAGATTCCCCTGATAATAATACTTCACACACTTTAAAATGACCTAGAGTTCTTGAATTTCTTCTCTGACACCTTTAAAGGTGATAAACACCTTCATCATCACGGTTTTATCTAGAGGAAGGATCCAGATGTGGTTTCTCAGGTCTGATGCCAACATGATAACAACCGACATAAAAGTAGTGATGTAGTCACCCTTTGGGGCAAGTTAAAAATTAAACAAAGCCTTATAATTTGGGGCAAAAATATACCCTTGACTGAAAACATATTCAGAGTATATTTCTCATGAGATACCTTTCCCACTGGCTTCTTGCAAGCTGCCTTAAAGGGAAAAATGGAAGAAAAATAGTTTGGAAAACTTGAAGTGAATTAGATTAATAATATTTGCATTTTATAAAATGCACTAAACCAATTTTGTCAAACTTTTTTTTAAACTAGAACGGCTGCCGGGCTAAGAACATAATCTTCTTGCCAAGTCCCCAGTGGGAGCAAATTCTCATTGCTGAGTTATAAACCTGGTGGTGGTGGTGGGGGAGGGAGGCACTGGAATGGGAAACCATTACCAAAATGGAAACTGTGACACAGTCTTGATTGTGTGAAGACAGCCAGGTGCAGCAGAGACAGCTCCACTTAGAAACTTTCCAGCTCAAACCCTCCTGGCCTTGAGCCCCATGAGAGGGCATGCGCAGAGACCTCTAATGCAGACTCCACCACAGGCCAACGATCACAGTCACTGAAAAGCTTTGCCAAGCGGAATATTTACAGAGCCCGACAGCAGATGCGAGGCACAGCTGTGGAGGTCCTTCACATCTGCTGCCCCACCCTCTGCCTTGCTGGGTTTATGTTCATCCATGTGAATAGGAGGGGTCTTCTTAAACCACGAATCAAAGCCATATTCTTTTTTTTTAAGGTTTAGAGAGATTTTATTAGATTAAGAGGAGGAAGTACAGAGAGCTGCCATGAGGGAGGCTGTCACTGTCCCCATCCTGGTTGATGACTTCATTATATCCCATCTCCTTCCTGCCTCATCTCTCTTCTTGTCTCCAATCCATTCTACATACAACTCAAATATAAATGTGAATAAATATATATAGGGATGCATATGTATGTGTGTGATATATGTACATGTCTGTAGTATGTATTGTATTCCTATGCGTCTGGGTGCGCATGCGCACACACATATGTACACGCACACATAGGGAAGCCAAAAATTGATGTTGGGTGTCTTCCTCGGCTGCTCTCCCTCTTATTTATTGAGAGGGAGTCTCTCACTTGAACTCAGAGCTCACTGATTGGCTAGTTTAGCTAGTGAGCTTGATCTAGGGATTCCCCTGTTTATACTTCCTAAACACTGTGATGACAGGTAGTCCACTACACCTGCCTGGCATTTACATGTGTGCTGGGGATCTGAACTCATGTCCTCATGTTTGAAGAGTAAGTGCTTTACCCATTGAGTCATCTCCCCACTCTAAATATTCTTAAGTGGCAACTCTGCCTATAAGTTACCCACTGTTGGAAAATCCTGAACAGCTTCCCAGTGCCTGAAAGGTTAAGCCTCAGGCTGCTGCACAAAGCCCTCAACGATCTGATCTTGATCTCTCCTTATAGACATAGCTGTTATTATAATCATGAATGTTCCACACACTCCCGAAGCCTGAACATGTCTCCCGAACATGGTCTTCATTTCTCCCACTCCATACCTTGGCTCATGCGGTTTCTTGTACCAGGAATTTCTCTGACAATCTCTCTCCCATCCGCACCCTATCAATCTCTCAAAGCCTGGCTCCAGTTCTCCCCTGTGAAATCTCTAGCCCCAGGGCTGGAAGTAATTTCATGCTTGACTAAATCCCAGAGGACTCCATGTATATTCCTTACTGCACTTAGCACACAGTCTATGCTGTATTGCTACCAGCTGTGTCTCTGTCTCATTTGCTCTCCCAGACCGCAATCTGCTTGAGGGGTGAGGCAATGCTAAACTCACTTGATATACCTCACACTACCAAGCACTGTGCACACCATAAGTCTTACTAAGCAGATGAAATGACCAATAATAAAGTCTCATAAAAATGTACAGTGGTCTTTAAAAAAATGAATGAAAAAAAATTTTTTAAAAAGGAATGAAATTCAAATATGGTATACAATATAGAAGAACCGTGAGAACAATATGCTAAGTGAGATAAACCACGTGACAAAAAGAACACTATGATATAAGACTCCACTTATAAGGGACCAAGGGTAGTGACTTATAAAGACAGAAGGTAGAATGGCATTTTCAGGGGCGACAGAGAGGGAAGAAATGATGAGTCCATTGTTTCAAGAATACAGAACTTCAGTATGGGATGATGGAAAATTCTAAAGACAGTATAAATGGCTGCACATTGTAGATGCACTTAAATTGGTAAATTTTAACTCTAACTACAATTTAAAGAAATGAGATGAATGACTAAACATAGTAGGAATAGTAATAAAACAAAGGAGACAGTCAACAAAGAAGGGAAGGATATGGGATGGAAGGAGGGAGAGAAGAGGGAGAGGGAGAATGTGAACATGAGGCACACTGGTCCCTGTGAACAAAGCATCATGGGCGTGGTGTGGAGTGAGTGGTGTGGCTCAGACTTCAAGTACATGACTAATGGGCCTCTACATCTGGGTGTCTGACAGCTCCCAGGGTGAACTAGAGAGGCAAACTCTCCCCTGACAGGCAATGCCAGCCTTCTGGTCTGGGTCATGCACCCCAGGCTCCATCTGGACAGGCATTGCCAATCTTAGGTTAGTATAGATTTTCTGTTTCTTTCATTTCTCTGACGTCTCTTGTGTCTCTGTAGTTCACACACTGTCAATTTTAATCTCCTCTGGTATAGTCCAAATAGACCCCCCCATCCCGCACTGTGGCTCTGGGGCAGCTCTCTATCCCCCCCCCCCCCCCAGATCACACCGCCCCCCCCCCATGGTCACAACAATCTAATGTCCAATTAGGTATGTCACCAGCTAAATTACACTGGCTGGCTTTGTAGCAGGCTCAAAATCCAGGCAAATTATGTCCGTTGCTTTGCCCAGTGGGGTTCACTGTCACGGACTGAAAGAAATTAATTATGTTGGTTAAGCCTGACTACTTTTTTTGTAAATCTATTCCTATCCAATTTGTAGGTTTCCAAGTGTTTCTAGTTTAATCCCGGATCAGAGACCAGAGGTTCTTTTCCAATTAGAAGATGAGCTTACAGGTACGCAGTGATCAAGTTCACTCCTGAATTTCAAATGCACGAAGGGAGAGGTGACTGGCTGCTTTATGCACGTGTGCTAAGCCACCTGCATGTGTGCAGAAAAATAAACCACACGCACCTTTATTTACCATCCGTGTGAGAGACATTTTAGTTAGACTCTCACTTTGCCATTTCCTAGTTACTTTTTCCTTAATCTCTCTAAAATACTGCCTAAGAATATTTGTTCTGTCATTTCTGCTAACATCAATTATACTAGATTACGCTATCTCCTGCTTGTTTTCTTCAGGAGTCTCTCTAAAAACACGAAAGCATCCCTTTGTTTCTCAGGAGACTTTTCTCGGGGGACACCGAGACCTGTCAGCACACTTCAAGGTTCGTCCTTCCTTATAATGAAATAGCGAAGGCCTTCGTGTCACTGGAACGGGCTGCCCTGGTCGCCTTTTTTTTTAGCTTTATTCCTGTTCTCCCCCTTCTACTTAAAATTTACCGGACAGAGGAGAATTTTTTTTAATTAATTTTTTTATTTGCAGGACAGAAAGAAAGAATGAGAGGAGGAGGGACAAAGGGAGAAAACGCTGCTGCAAATGAACTCCAGATGCACACACCACTTGGTGCATCTGGCTTTCTGTGGGTCCTGGGGACATGAACCTAGGCCATTAGGTTTTGCAAACAAGCACCTTTAACCACTGAGCCATTTCACCAGCCCAGGACAGAGGAGATTTAGGCTTGCTGTCATTATTATCTATATAGGAACCTGCATTCATATGGTCCTAACACATGCCCTGAAACATGTGAAAGTCTACTGGGGCAAGTTTTATCAAAGAATTTCTATCCAGGGCTTCTGCAATTTCCAGGGCAAAAGCTGTTGATGTTTATACCAAGCATCAAGGAATCCTAAGATCTTGAAGTGCTTTCTAAATCACATTGATGAGAAAGTTAATCCTTCCTTCAATTGGAGCAGTAAGTACTTTGTGTTGAAAGTTTTGAAGTAAGCAAACAGGTAATCCCTAAATTATAGGCTTAGTAGCCTTTTATTAATCAAAAAATGTCATCTCCAGTGACTAGTAGAACGTTTTTCTTTTTTTTTATATTTCATTTATTCATTTTCAAGCAGAGATACAGAGAGAGAGAGAGAGAGAGAGAGAGAGAGAGAGAGAGAGAGAGAGAGGGAGAGAGAGAGAGCACAGGGCCACCACCTTGTAGGTCTGGCTTATGTGGGTCCTGGGGAATTGAACCCAGGGCCTTAGGCACTGGAGGCAAATGCCTTAACCACTGAGCAATCCCTCCAGCCCTAGAACGTTTTTCTATATTAGCTTCCCATTGTTTTTACAGTCGCGCAGACCTAAGAAGCCAAGCTGAATAAATGTCATTATCGTCTCTGTATAAAGGCAAAAAATTGTTGAAAGCTGCTGAGGCTAGCTATTATATTTAAGATTCCATTCAACATATGGATGATAAAAGTATTAAGTTGGGCCGAAATCTTCTCTAAGGATCCCCTTCTCTCTCTTAAAAAATTGAAATGGTTATATAAAAACCTGCCAGAGAATTCCAGAGTGCCCATGCCCATCTGTCCCGTCATTAAGTTCTCCACGCTCCCTGTCTGAAGCGTGTCCCTAGCTCCCTGACAACACAGCCCTTCACCTGTCTCTTAGAGCAGTTCTCCTTCTCAGATGCCCCAATGAACGAAGCCTGCTGCTCGAAATAAACCTCTCCAAAAGGCAAGGCCTGGAATGCAGAAGCCACAGAGACTGAGGACATCTGGCAACTGGAAAGGAATGTACCATGGGGGTGGGGCGAAGAGGCAGCGGTCCCAGGCAGGGCTCAGGGAGAGTCTGGGCAAAATGAACCATCACTGTAGTGACACAAATGCCCAGAGGAGAGGGGAAAGTGGAGAGAGAGCCTGGGGCATGGGGAAAACCAGCAGATCAATGCCTCCTGGAGACAGGAGGGAGAGGGGCCTTTGTGACCAAGTACAAAGGAACTGGACTTGCTCCAGGAACAGGAGGCGCTGTCCCTGGAAAGGACCCTGGAGGAAAAGGAAAAGCCTGGCTCTCAATAAGGGAAGCCAGGACACAGTTTCAAAGCGTCTTAGAGACCATAATAGGTGAGGATGATGGAATGGCTCTGTTCGCAGGGAGGCAGGGAGGGAAGATTTTTAGGGTCATGTTTCATTTCAGAACTGGTTTTATAAGGGTTAGGATTACTATCAAAACATATAATAGCCTGTGTCCTTTATAGACATAAGCTGTCGGATGCTTATTTTTCTCATTTTCTCAGAGTTTACTTTTAAGTAGAAAGTACACCACAGAAATCACACAAGCGAAGGCTCGAGTCAAATATTCATATGGTTCCATTTGAAAGACAGAGGCAAAGTGAATTTCAGTCATTTTCAATTATAAGGTTTCACAGTAAAATTTCCAATGTGGCCCACACAAGGTGGGCAGTCCTAGCTCCTTGGCAGGCTGAGGCGGAGGGCTGCTTAAACCCAGGAGTCTGAGAGAAGCATGGGCAATTATGGTGAGGTGACGTCTCAAAACAAGGGCAACAATCAAATCTGCAAAATAGCAAAGGCCACCAAAAAGACACCACCTCCACAATTCAGAAATTGGCTATCACAGGTAACGAAGTGAAGAGAAACAATAAAACAGACAGCATGTTATATGAAAATAGAACAGCGTTTCTTATTTACTTGTATGCATGCAAGAATGTATGTATACATGCATATAGTATGTGTACAGGTTTATAACACACATGTGGAGGGTGTTGGTGCTCTCCTACCTTGTTTTTTTAAAAATATTTTATTTATTCATTTTCAAGGAGAGAGAGAGAGAGAACCAGGACTACCACCTTGTAGGCAAGTGCCTTAACCACTGAGCAATCTTTCCCACCCATGTATGCTCTTATTTATTTTTGTATATGTATATATGTACAAAGCCAGAGGTAAATGTTGGGTGTCTTTCTCAATCATCCTCCACCTGAATTTTTGACATAGGGTCTCTCCCTGAGCCTAGATCTCATCTATTTCACTAGACTAAGGTGGCCAGCAAGCCATAGTGCTATTCTTGTCTCTGCCTCCCCAGTGCTGGGATTTGCAGGCAAGTGCTCTCGGTCACAGCTGGCTTTACCTGGATGCTGGAATTCCAAATCAGGTCCCCATGCATGGGCAGCCAGCGCTAAGCCATCTCCCTACCCAAGATGCAAGCTCTTAGTGAAACAAGGAAAGGTGGAAGGAAAGAAATGCCTGCTACCAATGGAGCAGAAGTCACTTTGTGTAAGTTTCCAGCAACTGACAAACCATTCAGAAAGGATACTGGAATGAGTCATGGGGAAGAGGAGAGAGAAAGGGGGCTTGGTAACAGATCGCTAAGAAACATGAGAGAAATAAAGGCAGAGTCCACTGTAGCAAGGAGCGAAAGAAAGCCTGAGCTTGAATGTCATGACACATTTAGCTTGAAATTTGTAGGAGGCTACAGAAGAAGCTCTTCTCGATCAGAAGAGGATTTTCAGCAGAAAGCTAGCTATCTACTTCTCATTGTCTCCATGAACTCACCTTTCACAAAAAACAGGTCTAGTCTCGTTCATGACTGAACCCAGGGATGAGCAGGCCTGGCGGGGTGGTGGAGCAATGGGGACCGCTGAGTCCAGGGAGCTTGTCTTCCGATGGAAAGCATCTTGGGCTAAGGGTGCTCCTGCAGCCCCAGGGACCACTGGGCCATCCCCATCCGTGGGACAGGAGCTGGTTCTGCCATGGCCACTTCCGAGAGACAGCTCAGGACCCACAGCTCCCTGCAGAGACAACTCGCCCCCACCCAACTCCACTTCCAGGGTGGGCGACACTGGAGGGGACACTCGGGGCTTCCGTTTCGTGGAGGCACCAGAAAGCAACTTCAGCAACCCCTTTTTTTCTTTCTGAAAAGAAGAAATACAGATGTTAGTTGGAGATGGAAAGACAGGGGTACTGGTAGTAATCTGTAAGGCAACCGCATTACAAGTTTCGATGGGATCTTTAAAAATTATTGGTTGCTATTTGGTTATTCTAATTTGGTTAATAGTTTGTGTGGTGGCAACCTGACCTTTTGTTCTGCAAAAGGACCCTTTCAACATGCCTGCTTTTGTTTGTTTGGGGCATTTTTTTTAGTTCATTACTATCTTCTACTAAGGTAGTGAGATAAACAGATTAAAAATATGTAAAACAAAAAGCTTACTAAAAATCCTTGCATTTTTGGTTCATAAAAGTACAAGTTGATATTGTGTACTAATATGAAATTCTGTCTAAATTCTGTCTATCGCCTCTCTAATGATGGCAAGAGGGCTTGGCTGTGTGCTGAATCAAAGGCGGATATCTTGGAATTAAAAGTCGCACTTATTCTTTAAAAAAAAGGTGGATACCACAATACTTCACATGGACATCTTGAGCCTCACTGCAGCAGGAAATGACACTCTGGTCATTTATAGGCTACTCTACTTCTCACATGTCACCGTCAATATTAAATTTGCCTAGCTAATAGTCACAGAAGTCAAACTATTCATACCGTGCAAGTTCTTCCTTGGTGAGGAACTCCAAACAACTGCACAAAACTTTAAAGAAGCTTCTTTACATTAACATTTTTATGTCTCTTTTAGCAGGCAAATGTACAAATAAGAGGTGTTAATTTCTCCCACTCCCTGGAAGCTGTATCTTTAATTTTTGTCTCTTTTGATGCTTTCCTTTTTGGCTCAGTGAAAAAAAAAAAAAAAAGCCAGGTCTTGGGCTGGCTACTTCATTCTCAAATCCTATCAATATTTTGTTCTGATCACTAGTGATCATTTCCAAATCATATTAAGCTGTTTGACTAAGATATCAATGACATCATTAGGTCCACTGAAAAGAAACAGTGCCTAGGAAAGAAACAGTTCTTATAGGCCTGTTTCTTTAGGAAACTATAAGGGAATTGGAATTAGGGCTCACTGAAAGAGACACGGAGTTATCAGGGACCCAGAAGGAGACAGAACACTGATGAATTCTTCTTGTGAATCTGAGTCAGTCCAGATTTGGTAAAACTGCCCTAGGGAACGAATCTCAATCTACAATAATACAATTCCATTAGAGACAGAATGGCAGGAAAAAAAGTCAGCCAGAGCAATGAGAGGATCACAACCATTCCTGGGAGATTGTACCATGTCCCCATTTGTAAAAGCTGCTCACATCCAGTGATGTGAGCCCACAGCTAGAAATGGGAAGAGAGTGGGAGAGAAGGAAACAGGAGTTAAGACCTCTTGGTTCCTCATATAGCCTTGGCTACACGCTTGAAAATCATGCACCCCATCTCCTCCCTCTCCCAGGCTGAGGAAGAGTCTTTGGTATTTTTCTTCATGGCCAGGTCTCAAGTCATCCCACTGGGTTGTGTTCCACTCATTCATCTGAGGTCACATTTTCCATGAACCAACTCTGTCTATGTACATTCCAATACATGATTCCCAAGACTTGGACTAGCTGCTCGAGGGTGGTGACTGTCTCATTTCAGTGCCTGGCACAAGGGCCAGGCACCATTAAAGTGGAAAACACAAGGGAAAACATGAATGGAAGGAAAGGCAGCTAGTGCCAGGGTCAAGAAGATCACACAGGATGTCACAGACTTCCCAAATCCAGAAGATATAAGGCAATGGTCAATGAAGTTGCCTGACTGAGATGGGGTCAGCAGAGTCGAGAACTGAGTTGGAAAAGAGCAATGGCCGGTAGCTCTCACTTGTAGGGTAGCAGACCCCTGCAACTTCCAGCTATTCCCATCCTGACATAAGAAAGCATAATCTAATCCCTGGATCCCCCATGGATTGGAGGAGAACATCAAGTCCATCGGTAAATTACAATCTCAGCAAGCCACACATAAAGATATTGCTTAAAAGCTCTGAACTGCGCACTTAGAAGAATCTCAGATAACTGAGCTGCGCTCAGGGAACAGCTTCTAAAGTGATTAAGAAGAAAGATGACTTGGTTCATTGAAAATGATTAAGCACATTAAATCCAGCTTTCTTTAATGGCTTCTAAGGGATGTGTTATCATCATCAACTAATGTTGCTACCCGTGGAGCAGAGGCGGAGGACCATGGAGCATTGTCATGGCAGGGTGCAGTGGTAGATGGTGGGGTGCTAACACAGGAAAGATGTTGTCTTAGGTCCAAGGAGCTGGGCTGTGAATACCATATGCTGTTGGGTTCTCTATTAGCAGCCCAAGTACCACTTGCAAAGTCAGGCATTTATCATTGAAGGGCACTTATTTTTGTTTATTTCAAAATCCAACTGCAGAAATGAAAACTATGAAAGCATTAAATACACACTGTATTTCGCAGAGCAATTTTTGAAAAGTAATGTTAGCACACATGAAAAAGCAGCATAATCTTTTTGTAAGAATCTTTATAACTCATCTCCTGTGGGTTTTCCAAGAAATCATTCCTAGATGAAATAATGGTTTTTGGAATCATAATTTTTCTCTGCAGATCTGCTGATTTAAAACAGCAGTGCAAGTTTGCAAAGAAAAAGCCATCTGGGTCAAAAACTATCAGCAGATAATCTGACAGAATTACTTTTATAAAGCAAAATATTCTCTAGCTGGGTATGCTGGTACATGCCTGTGACCCAGCTACCTGGGAAACTGAGGCAGGGGGGACATCAAGATGGAGGATAGCCTGACTGCTGAAGTAAATTCAATCAAATTAAACTCAAAAAACTCAATTCAAAACAAAACCAAAAACAAGGGTAGAATTCAGCAGAGCACTTGCCTAGCATGTGAGCTCTAAATTCAATCCTCAGTAGCAGAGAAAAAAATTCTATCTACTTAGATCCCAGTAGTAGAAGATGGCTACAATAATAGATAGATCATAATTAAAATTCCTTTCCAAGTAAAAAAATGAACTTTATTTGAGCAACCCACAATTAACATTCTTCTCTTGGCAGGTATATGGGGAAAATAGCAAAAAAGTGATTTTTCTGGGTCCACTGGTCAATAATCTATACATCAGTTTTCTTTAAAAATGGTTTTTTAATTTTGATGATAATGATGGTTTTGGTGTGTGTGTGTCAGAGGACGACCTCAGGTGTCAGTCCTCACCTTCCAGCTTGTCTGTGAGGCAGAGCCAAGCTAGCTGGTCATAAACTTTCAGGGGATTCTCCTGTCTTTGCCTCCCATCTTGTTATTGCCATGTGCTGGGATGACAAGACGCTTGTACTATTCGTCTGGATTAATGTAGGTTTTGGGGTTTCGAGTTACTCATACTCGTAGCAAGCAGTTCACCCACTGAACCATCTTCCCAGTCCTGCCGTTCAGTCTCTAATCTTCAGAGTCATTTTTCTTAGATAAGGAATCTCAAAAACTGAATTCACTGATGAATAATTGTCACTGTTACTTTGAATACATATTTATGAAGTGTCTAACATGAACCAGGCAATATTCTATGCTATCAGAATGCGATGGTGAATAAGACAGCAAGTGGCTTGAATGACTGAACAGAGACACAAACATGGCTATAAATAGGCCCTCTGCCCAAGAACAAAGCAGGAAGAGGTGGATGGAAAGTTGGGGTGCTGTCTGAGACATAGGAATGAGGGTTCAGGAAAGGCTTCTTTAAGAAAGGGACTCGTGAAATTCAAGAGATGATTAAACACCAAGGGTTCAAGAATCTTGCAATATGCTATTAGGAGGATTTCCATATTTAGTCTTCACAGTAACTTGATGAGGTAGGAATTAATTATTTCCACTGCCTAAAGCTCTGAATGCTTGTCTAAAATCATGCTAAAGGGGTGAGTGAGTGAATCTTCTGAGGAGTAATAAGAGAAGACAGAGTCTCTCTCTCTCTCTCTCTCTCTATCTCTCTCTCTCTCTATCTCTCTCTCTCTCTCTCTCTGTTTCTCTTCCCTCCCTCCTTCTCTCCTTCCTGTCTTCTCATCAGTATAGATCACAAAGAATGCTTTCAGCTGAACTTTGCAAACCTGCACTGTGTAGGTCTGATCTGGATCCTGGCTCTCAGCAAGGGCAGAACTGTGACTGTGACCATTTAATGGGTCCTCAAGAAAGTCACAGATAATCTTGTTCTGTCTCTTTCTCTCTTCTTTCTCTATCAAGAGAGAAGAGGAGAGAGAGAGAGAGAGAGAGAGAGAGAGAGAGAGAGAGAGAGAGAGACAGAGAGAGACAGAGAGAGAGAGAGAGAGGCAGAGAGAGAATGGGCACACCAGGAGCTCCAGCCACTGCAAATGAATTCCAAATGCACACATTACTTTTTGTGCTACTTTGTGCATCTGGATTTACCTGGGTACTGGGGAATTAAACCCTAGTCGTTAGGCTTTGCAGGCAAGTGCCTTTACCACTGAGCCATCTTTACAGCTCAATCTTGTTTTGATAGTAAAATAAGAGGTCATCATTAAAGATTTTAGGAAAAGTGGCTCTGGAGAGAAAGGACTTGTGGAGAAAAGAGCTTGCCACACACAAGTGACAACCCGAGTAGATTCCCAGAACCCATGTAAAGGTCAGAAGCAGTGGAGCAGTGGTAAGTCTGTAGTCCCAGCCCTCCTCTGGCGAGATAGGAGGTGGAGATAGGAGAATCCCGGAATCTCAGGCCAGCTAGCCTTGTACAGAGCAGTGAACAACAGGCTCTGTCTCACAGGAAGGGGAGGATGAGCATCATACCTGAAAGTGATCCTCTGACCTGCGTTTATGCATTCTTCCCCCAACATCACACACACACACACACACACACACACACACACACACACACACACACACACACAAAGCGATAAAAGATTTCCAGAAAAGAGTTCATAAGAAGACATAGAATATTTAAAAACTAGGAGAACCCTCTGCATAAGAAAACAAGAATAACAGGAAAGGACTTCCAATGTTAGTTGACTGGCAGAAGAAGCCCTTAGGGAAAGACTCATCAGGAATTTGGGATTGAGGACATTTGGGACATTGAATGTTAACCTTTTGTCTACTTTTAGAAAAACAGCCAGTTCTATTAAAGAGCTGATTATGGAAAAAATCATGGGTTTCTCAGAAGGAAGAATAATGACAGAAAGGCCAAGATTTCAAGCAAGAAACAGCTGAGATGATATCTAAATATACAGAGCTCCTGAAGTATCTTTTTAAATTGAATTTTATTTTTTGTGTTTCTGAAGTTTCTTAAGTAGACTACATGTACCGAAGTTGACTGGAGGTTTTTTTTTTTTTGTTTGTTTGTTTTGTTTTTAGAGGTAGGGTCTCGCTCTAGTCCAGGCTGACCTGGAATTCACTATGTAGTCTCAGGGTAGCCTTGAACTCATGGTGATCCTCCTACCTCTGCCTCCTGAGGGCTGGGATTAAAGGTGTGCGCCACCACGCCCGGCTTGGACTGGAGTTTTTGACACTGAGAGAAACACATCTTCTAGGTTTGCCATGAGATTTTTTTTTTTTTTTTTGGAAGAAGACTTCCAAATAAAATATTAACCAAAAAGAATAGCTCAGTTAAGGGATAATAGATAATAGATCTCCATGTATGACAAAAAGTTATACAGGGGCCCTGGAAGATGGCTCAGTGGGTAAGAGCACTTGCTATACAAATATGAGGATCTGAGTTCAGTCCCTGACAACCATGTTGGAGAAAAAAAAATAAAAGAGCTTGGTGTGGTCACATGGTGGACATAGGAGAATCTCTGGGCTTGCTGGTCAGCCTGTCTAGCTGAAAAAGATGAGCTCCAGGCTCAGTGAGAGACTCTGTCTCAAGGAACTCCAGCGGAATAGAGATGAAGCAATGCCAGCATTCTCCCCTGGCCTCTGCGTTTGTGTATCTCACACACCACAAACAACACACATGCTACAATTACACATACAGACACACAAAAGAGGCAGCCCACTGTAGGCATCTGGGTATGGCTTGAATGGGCAACAGGAATGCTATGATTTGGGGGCATCCCTCAAACTGCATGGAGGGTTTCGGTACATGGATGGTGCTGATTTCAAATGAAGAGGAGAGACCAACGATGGAGACACTGCACTGTGAAATCCCTAGTTACCTGCTGCAAGTCTCAACTCGAGCTTCCACCTCAAATGCACTTTTCTCTTGACTTGCTGAGAGCGTCATCTCACAGAAAGCAGAGCAAATTGCAACTGAATCTCATTCTGATCTACTGAGAAGAAAGGGAGAGACCAGACAGGGGATGGAAATGCAGAAATACCCAGGATTTAGAAGAAAGCACCTAAAAAGAAGCTGGCACTAAAGCTTAAAAGAATTAATTTCTAAAAGTTCAAAGACAACGTATGCATGACATGAAACTCAAAAGGAAAGAGGTTTCCGGAGGAATGGGGTGGGGGGTGATGACTCTCAGAAATGAAATCCTATTCATACAATTGCAAATTATGCCTGTGATGAAAGCGTAGAGGCCTCTGAAGGCACGGGTGTGATCCCCAGGTGGCAGCCTAATGGGCTTGAGGACTTAAAGGACACTGTACAAAACCATCAAGAGAAGGGGCCATCACAAAGAAAGTCACGTGGCCCAAAGCAATTCAATGAGGCTAAAGATCAGAATGGGCTGAAATTGGCCCAAATTCTATAGACCCCCCCAACCATTTTTTCAAGTGCTATTTTAAAGTCATGTGTGAAACGAGAAGAACAGGAGAGGCATAGACTTGCTGTCTGAGTGGGGGGATGGCTCTCAAATGGGAGGAGGAGAGGGAAGGAAACCATGCTGCAAAGGAAAAGCAAACTCTGACACAGGTGAAGAGATCAGGACTTAGATCACGTGGATTTCCTGACAAGGTGTGTCATGTTGTTGGGATGTTCATCCCAACCAGGCACAGTTTATGGGAGGAAGGGATTTATGTCAAGCATAAAGATCTAGGGGCAAGTTCCAGCAGTGGTAGAAAAAGCTGTTTCCGTACATCCAAGCAGAGAGAAACCATCGCCAGCCAGCAAACACCAAAAGCAACAAGCACACATCCTGGCAGCAAACAGTAGGAGCCCAGAGCTCATGCTGCTCTCTTATACCTTTGGGCTGGAAATAGGATCCATCCCCCAAACAGACTTCGGGGCTGAACCCCAGGATCCACCCCCCAGTGACACCTCCTCCAGCCAGGAGGCTGGAGACAAGCTTTAATAAAACACCTGAGTCTATGGGGGACATCCATTCAAACTACCCCAGGGTAGTATTCACCTCAGAACATAAACACAGAGAATATAAACGCTGAAGTGTAACCATCTTTGAGAGGATGGAGTTAGGAGTTAGGACCTGCTCAACAGGCAAGGAAGGGTATGTGCCGTATCCATTTTCAAAAAGAAGACAATAAGGCACTCTGCCACACCATCTGGTGAATTCTAGAACAGGAGCACATAAAAGGCTCACAAGCACTTAGAAAAGGCAATGAGGAGACTCTTCCAGAGGATGTTCACAGTGACACTGCTCGGTGACTATTTGTATGGAAGAATATAACAGGCACCTAGATCCCAACATGGCATCCTGGAAGATCTTCCACGATGTCCTTGTAGATGTGATAAAGGACCGTGGGTCAAATGACACTCTAGTCATGTGGATTCTTGACTGTGATGAAAATCACAGAATCATTGTATTGACACCAACCGTAAGTCTCCATTCATCTGCAATGGATTTGGAACACTAGTGAGGAAGATGGAAGAAGGGACACTTGAAATCTGTGACATGGGGAAGAAGTGAAAACCAAAGAAGGATGCATACGGGGACACCCCTGCGAACACCTCAGGGCACTGTACAGAAAGGAAACTTCTACAAGGCCCTATACATGAAGGGAGGGGGCAGGGCGACAGATAAGTGCTCATACACTTCTGCTGAATCCACGAGCTGACCACAGATGGTAGAGCCATCTGGAGAGGTGGTATTTGCAATCCCTGGGATATCAATGCAAGCAGAGAGACCAGTGGCCATTTGTCAAGGATGGGTAGTCAAGGGAATGGCACTCAAGGTCATGTACTAGTGCCTGCCATAACAAACTAAACTTGCTGAAAAAATAAAACCCACATCAGATTCTAAAATAAGGTATTGCAGGGCCACCTTCCATTTGAATACTAGGAAAGAGTGATTTCTTGGCCTCTTCCAGCTTCTCGCAGCTACCCTTGTCCCTTGGCTCACACCCCCTGTCTCATATCACCCCACTTCTCTTTGGACTACAGTTTCTCTCACCCTGATCTTCCTGCCTCCCCTTCAAAAAGACCCCTGTACTGAACAATAGGCCCACTCCCATGAGGATAACCCCCCATCTCGGGACTATTAGTTTAATCACATCCTCAAAGTTCTTTCTGCCAGTAAGAAACAGTAAGAAGGGTTCCTAGAGTTGAGGTGGTCATTTTTTGGAGAGCCATTATTCTGCATAGCCAAAATTCCACAGGTACCTTTCAAGCCTCAGAGATTTAATGAGTTCTATCACTGGGAATACTGGGAGGGCAGGACTAAATAGCCTCTGTTCTCCTCAGAAGCCCTATGCCCAAGTCTTAGAATCTAAACTATAAAAATAATTCTTTTAAAGATAGTAACAAAGTTGGGCCTGTCTGCTTGAGGACAAGTTTAAAGTAGTTAATTATAAACACTGAACAGATACTAATCTTTTTCAAAGACCCTCATGTTAAAAGTTAATGAAATATTAACTTTTTAGTAGGCTGTAAAGTTTATTTCCTTATAAACTCCTATTTACAGGCTTCCCCAACAATGAAGTAGGGTGACACACACATTACCAGTGGACCAGGTGGCTGAGAGTTCATGAGTCCACCAGGGCTTCCCACCGCAGGTGCAGAGCCGTAGGGAAACTCAGGAAATCTTGGGGAGACAGTCAAGACTGCAATCCAGTTTCCCAGACCTTCTTATCTCTTCGTGCTCACATTTATCCCTACCAAGTTCTCTTCCCTCCAAACACCTGTCTCCAAACCCATCCAGAGGTGAGTCTATGAAACACATCTTGCTATTTGCATCTCTTCGATACGGAGCCCCAAGTGAAAGATTCCTTCCTTCCTAAATTTCAGGTCCCAGGCCTCATGGAAATTCCAATTATGGCTGAATGTACTACAGATAAATCCAAAATAACATGTCTGATTAATAGTCTCAAATCCCTCATCTGTTAAAAGAATCGTCCACTAGCTGGTGAGACTCAAAACTGCTGAGAATAAGTAACTGTTGAGTACTCAATGCTAAACGTGACGTCTCCGTCATGCCCAGCAAGACCTGGGGAACACTGGAGAAGAGGGGTAGAAGGAATAGAAGCACCAGAGGATGGGGAGGAGTGCTTTGGAATGATCTTCATGTTCTTTTAAAAAATATTTTATCTACTTATTTGAGAGAGACAGAGACAGAGAAATGCAAATGAACTCCAGATGCATGTGCCCTCTTGAGTATCTGGCTCTATATGGGCACTGGGGAATAGAACTCAGATCCTTCTGCATTGCAAGCAAATGCCTTAACAGCTAAGCCATCTCTTCAGCCTGATCTTCATGTTCTTGTAGGCATGAAGAGGCCACTGCATTCATAAACTCCCAGCACCTGCACAATACTGGGCCACCAGCATCCCAATACCTGCACAAGACTGGGACCATCAATATTACGAGACCGACACACTACTGACCCATCAATATTCTATCATGTATTGTGGAGGAGAGCAAAAAAATACCAAAGAGAAAGACGTTAAAGTAGAAGAGGAACTAAGGGAGAAAAAAGGGGGTCCATGGAAGGGGCTTGGGGAAAGGGGACACGCGAGAGTAACAGGAGGGGATCATAATCAAAACACATGATAAACATATACGAATACTGTCAATAAAAAGTTATTGAAAAAAAAAAAAAACAAAACCTCCCTCCCACAAATTGTCAACTAGCAAGACAAGCTGGACAGGAAGGATTGTGGACAGGGAAAAAAATGACGAAAGAATGAGTAACTGAAGGTGAAAGGAAATTCCTCATTGAGGCTGTAAGCCACAAGCAGGCATGACTAAGTCTTGTTCACTGTGGTCTCCCCAACATTCACCAGGGGGCCTGGCAACTGGTGGGTGTTCAAATGCAGACGTACAAGACTAGATAAGAGGCCAGGGGGGTAGCCAAGCGCCCCCCCCCATACTCCTGGCACCTGGCACACTGACACGCACACGATAAGCACCTGAAGGACTGTGGAACAATGAGTCCTTTCATCTGCTGGAAACCACAGGACACACATAAGCAGCAGAGCAAAAGGAAGGGAGACTTACTTTACTGTCTTTGTCTGGTTTGGTCACTGAGCTGTTTCCACAGGCTGATGGCGCACTGTCAGGAGACATGGGAAGTCCAGGGAGGATGGTCACTGTGCGGCCACTGGGCTCAGTGTCCAGAGAGGCTGTGGTGATGCTTGGGGACGCAGCACAGGCCAGAGGGGCGTTGGCTCGACTTATATTGACAGCAGCGACGTGGGCAGCAGAGCCTGCCATTGGAGGCAGAGGTTGTGGGGAGGCCACTGAATGATGAGACAGGCTCACAGATGTGGGACCGAGACAGGCGGCATTCTGGACCTGGATGGGTGTCACTGCTGCCGTGGGGCGTTCTTGGTTATGCGCTGCAACTGGTGGGTGACAGGAGGGAACACAGCAAGTCAACAGCCTTCCAGATACTACTTGTCAACCGTGAGTCATTTCACTGCATTAGACCACAATGGAAAGTCGCTGCTGCTGTTTATTACAATAAAGAATGGGCGTGGGGTGGTTTAGACACACTTAATTCTTATCTGGAATTGCGGATGACACTTTCCTCCCAGGTCAGCCCTTGAATCTGCTGAGCCAGGAAAATCAACTCTAATCCCAAGGTTCTTTACTGACAGAGAAGTTTCCACGGCATTGGGCACAGAAACCACTTCTGATGGTTTTCCATAGTGATAAGCCATGTTGGCCTGAGTCTTGCTCATCCCTCTTTCTGACTGTTTTTCTTCTTTGTTTTCTTTCTGATAGAATTCATAGGTATTCCGTGTCCCCATCACTGTTACCCATGACTCTTGGTAGGCTTTCAAAGCCACAGGACTAAGAGAGCTATTTAAGATCCCACTGGATCTAAAATAGACTTGTGACTAAGTTCATCAGAAATAACTAACACATTGTTTAGCAAAGAGTCACACAGCTGGGAACAGTGAGATTTAAGACCAGGATCTTGACCATAGAAGTCACATTTTCAAGTGCAACACCATTGGACATTCTTAGCGTCAGCCTAGTTTCTTTCAGATTTTAGACCTTTATGTCAGTTTTGAATTAATGTGTGGGACAGGCGAAGCCCAGATAGACAAATATAAAGTGCCTTTTGTGGTTTAGATGGGCTTGAAGTATTATTCAAATGAGAACTGAATCATTTTAATATAAACGTAGCACATGCATTTCAAGGTTCCACTGCTGAGGATTTTGTTAAGAACAGTTTAAGGATATATTATACCTAATGCACTAGGAAACCCATAACGCATAACAGGAACACACATCATCCCACGTGATCCTTGCTCCACAAATTATGTCAGAAGAGGACGATTCTGCACAGCTCTGAACTCCTTGTGTCCCCGAACCTTGAAAGATATACTCTACCTTGTCACACAGCTATGAATGAGCTCTGACAAATCAAAGCCTGAGTTTTCTTATCTTCCTATAGAAAACGGTCAATTATTTGACAAATACTAAATACCTTGTATAAGAATTTATTTATTTATTTTTTGGTTTGTTCTTCAAAGCAGGGTCTCACTCTAGCCCAGGCTGACTTGCAAGTCACTCTGTAATTCCAGGCTGGCCCTCCTACCTCTGCTTCCAGAGTGCTGGAATTAAAGACATGAACCACCACATCTGGCCTTGTATAAGAATTGAGTGCACAAAAACTTCCTTTAAGTTTGTCTAAAACTTGTTCAATTAACTGGTTGGAAATTGAAAATCTGTAGGGCAAAGAGAAAGTAGAAATCCCCAGTCCTTATATGTTGTAAGTCCTAAAGGGATAAACATGCATACTGAAAAATTAAGAGCCTCAAAAAGGCTCATGTGTTCGAAAGCTTGGTCCCTAGCTCATGGCACTCCTGAGAGGTGATTGGATCATGAGGGTGATGACCTCATTAGTGGACCATCAGTCATCAGTGTCTATTTAGAGGAAGGAGATCACTGGAGGGCATGTCTATGAAGGTTAGAGCTTTTCCGGGTCCCTTCCTGTTACTCCATGAAGTCAGTACTTCTGTCCCCTTCTGCCCTGTTTCCCATGATGCTCTGCCACAGGGATGGGGCCAAGCAACCATGGGCTGAAACTTCTGAAATCCAAATATACTGTTTCTCCTTTTAGGCTGCCTCTCTCAGGTATCTGTCACGGTGAAAACACATACACACACACACACACACACACACACACACACACACACACACATACACACACAAACTTATATATTAGTTGTGCCTATTTCTACTTCCGAATGCTATTCATTATTTTAGTGTTATAATTACTTTTCTCGAGCTCTCTTATAAGCATTCCCTCCATCAGGTAAGCCCTTCCTCTCGTACCTGTTCTCACAGCATTGCGGGCCTGGTTAACAGTCATCTGGCCTGTCATGTGCAACAGGACCTTTGCGGGAGGACTTGTCTGGATGTGAGCCGCCGACAGCACAGCCGTGGGGACAACGCCATTGCCTTGGAGCTTCTGGACAGACCCTCCTGCAGTAGAAGGGCTGACTATGGTCACACCTCGATTGGTCTGGCCCGCAGTGGACACAGGGACTTTAGTTTGGGAAGCATTTGTCCCTGCCCTGCCAAGACAAAAACAGATTGGAACCCAAATCCATTAGCCAAATGGAAGACAGAGCAATTAAAGGTAAGGCCAACGACTCAGAGCTTTAAAGACAGAACACTGAAAAAAAAAAAAAAGAATGGAGTTATTTGTACAAGGTTTTAAAAATAGCAAATTCAAAGGAATCATGGTGCTGAGACAGAGAAAGGTCTTGAGATTGTTCTGAGTCACCAAACCACACGTCACACTCTGCCGAGGAAGATGCTGGGTTTAGATTTCCATTGCAGGGTCACGGATCGCCAAGGGCCTTTCGGAGCTCTGATTTCTCCAGCTTCACCACAGAACCAGTCGTGTTTAGTCTCAGCGCTCCTGTACCCATTGCTTCCATTGCTTCGTTCCTGTGTTTTAGCACCCCTCCCCTTGTCTTTAATATGCGACACAAACGCCTGGACACATGCTAACGTGTGTACCCATACGCTTACACACACACACACTCTTGGATGTCCTTTCTGGCTTCTGTTGACCTATCCTGATCTCATTGAAGTTCCACAATCCAGAACAAATCAAGTGATTTCAAGAAGCCTTATTCAAGGTTCAAGTCTAAGACCTTAGGATTCCACATCTTCAAACGTCTGTAGATGCCACACAGTGTTCGTAGCTGGATGCTTGATTACAAAGTGTGGTGGAGGTTTTGAAAACAAATTCCACAGTAAACAGCGATGGACTCTGGTCTCTTCCTCTAGCATTTGCATAGTTATAGAGATACAGACAGCTCTCAACCTTTGCTTACTGGTTGAATTTAATTAAGTATGGAGTACTTTCATGTAACGTATCTTTTTTTTAATATTCTAAGTTCATTCAAATGGCAATGTTGAATATAGCAATTTCCTACTGGGAAGAATACTTCATTAAAGCGGTCAGAGTATCCCTCTATTCTGATGTATAACAGAGGGCTTGTTGCAAGCAAGCGTTTCTCCTGAGCTGACTATGCTGAGAATTTTAATAATTTGTTTTTGAGTCTTGTAAAACTGTTTTCCTTTATCAAGTTCCTTTATTACTGCTCATTGTATTTCCTTTATTTATTATCAGATATATATATTTTGGCCTCAGGAGGGTTCTGACTGCCATTTTCTGGAAGTGTCAGATCCTGGATGTATATTTTAGCATGTACAGAAAAGAAGGTTTATATTGACTGAAAATTTGCAAGTCAAATGAAAGCTACCATTCTGTCACCATCTGCAACAACAGTGATTTTCATTTGATTAGGCTGCCAGCCAACCTATAAATCAGGGCAACAGCTGACATACATGTCAGTTCATTAAGCCATTTGTTTAAAATCAGGAGGCTGGAGGATTGACTTAACTTAGTTAAACCTAGATTATGTAGTAAGGGTCGAGTGGTCAAAAACTGGGGCTATCTCAGCGGTATTCCATGACAGGTCATTTCTTTCAGCTCTCAGGGTTACTTACTTCTCAGTGATCAGAAGGTGTGCTATCTTTAAATAAAACAAAGAAGAATTTCATATACATGAAATTTCTACCATCTTATAATGGTTTCTGAGACTCAGTGACAAGCTATTCTTTGTGGGGGGAGGGAGATTATCATGTATATTGGGGGTCAAGCTATTCTTTGTTGGGGGAGGAAGATTATCATGGATATTGGGGGTCAAGCTATTCTTTGTTGGGGGAGGAAG